>JAFLJL010005110.1:0-14516 GCA_018398815.1 Conus ventricosus
TGATCCTCCTCACACCGAGAGAAAAAATAATCTAGTTCCGCTCTATAAAGCTATGGCTCACATTCCGTTATGGAAAAAAATCCGAACCAGGAGAATACATAACTCCCGTAAACACTGAGGACCTGCCTGCCTCAAGAAAAAGCTCCCTGCTTCTCTATTCCCTGTCTCTCTCTCTGAGACAATATACTGCCCCCTCGAACTCTCCCGTCCTGGAGATACGAGTCTCGACTTCTCTTCCGCGACTTCTTCTGTCTCTTGCGAAATGACGAGCTTCAACTCCTCTCCCTGGAGTTGGTACTGGCTGGGGCTGAACAAACCGGTGGGTTCCCCACACCATGGCCATCTTCAACCACCTCACGGGCGAAAGATGAAGGGTGAAGGGCGAAGGGTAAAGGGTGAAGGGTGAAGGGTGAAGGGCTGGTAATGACTGGTCAGCAAAGAGGACCACCGTCCTGACAGTTCGAGCCCTCTAGGCCATCTGCTGGGTTAAAACTGACTCTTTCCTCCCTTCTCCTAGTGAGTGCATACTCAGTGTTCAAAACACATGACCAGCACCTTACCTTACCACCCTTGTTAAACTATCACTCAGTGGTCACTTTCACCCAATGACCACATTCGTTTCTTGATGAGTCATACTCACAATTATTTTGGGGACGCCCGCTACACTAGTCAAGCCACATGAATATTCTTCCTTTAATGGTGGCACGGGAAATGATTCATATCACTAACTACATGCGATGGAGCGTCACATGCCTTGATGTGAGGCTACGTCACATGACAGGGGTGTGTGTGCAAGCGTGCGTGTGTGTGTGTGTGTGTGCTTGCTAGTGCGAGTGCATGTATGTGTGTGTGTGTGCATGCATGTGTGTGTTTTGTGTGTGTGTGTGTTGTGTGTGTGTTGTGTGTGTGTGTGTGTTGTGGGGTGTGTGTGTGTGTGTGTGCGTCCGCACACGTGCGTGCGTAATGCGTACGTATGTGTGTTTGCGAGTGTGCAGGGCTATTCAGTTAAAACATCCCTGTATCCGGTAAAGCATAGGAAGCAAGAAAAAATTGTCAGAGGTAATCCCTGGACGCATTTGAATTAAAACGAGCAGGTCCAGGGATGCATAGAATCTCTGCTAAAGAGTATCCTGTATCATGTCTGCTTGGTCGTCGTCTGCCTTTCTGTCTGGGTCCGTGAGTAAAGGAGGGAGCGGGAGTGACTTGCTATAAAACAGACAGAGACGAAGCCCTTGATGGTGGATAGGTCCAAGAGTTTGAGGTAAGATGATCTTGCAGAGCCGTACACAGCACAACCGTAGTCCAGTTTGGAATGGACCAAGGCTCTGTAGAGGTGCAGCAAATTTCTTATCAGCGCCCCCGTCGGTGTGCGCTACGACCCGCAGAATATTCAGTGCTTTCTGACAAGCAGTTTTGAGATTTTTGATGTGGCTGAGAAAGTTAAGTTTCTGGTCAAAAATGACTCCCAGAAATTTGGCCTCTTTAACAGCTGGAATGGGAGATTTCCCACTTGAAGTTCAGGATCTGGAAAAAACTGACGGAAATTATGGAAGTGAATACACTGTGTCTTTGAAGCAGAAAAGGTGAAACCGTTTTCATCTGCCCATCGATGGATTTTATCCACGCAAAGCTGGAGCCTGCGCTGGACACTCGGGTACAGGCTTCCAGTTGCGTAGACAGCGAAATCATCCACAAACAATGAGCAGTCTGAACCCTGCTGAACTGATTTAAACAATGTTATTGATCTTAATACTAAGAGGGCAGGAGACAGTATGCTCCCCTGTGGAACACCCAACTCCTGCTCGTGGACATCAGAGAGAGTGGTGCCAACCCGGACCTGAAACTGTCGTTCTGCCAAAAAATTTTGAAGGAAAAGCGGAAGATGACCTCGAAAACCCAGATCATGGAGATCATGAAGTATCCCCGACTTCCAGGTGGTATCGTAGGCCTTCTCCAAGTCAAAAAAAATTGCCACTGCATGCTGTTTGTTCAGAAAGGCGTTCCGAAGTGTAGATTCCAGACAAATCAAATGGTCAACAGTAGTCCGATGTTTGCGGAAACCACACTGTTCTTTCGCCAAAAGGCCATCGGTTTTCGAGTTTCCACATAAGCCTAGCATTGACCATTTTCTCCATCAGTTTTACAGACACAGCTGGTCAAAGCTATGGGACGGTAGTTTTGATGGATTAGAAAGTCTTTTCCAGGTTTGGGGATGGGAATAATGAGGGCTTTTCGCCAAGAGGGCGAAAGAAACCTGTAGTCCACACATGTTGTATACCTGTAACAGTATATTCAGACCTTCTTGCGGAAGATGTTTCAACAGTTGATAATGAATATCATCTATACTGGAGAGGAATCACTGCAAGAGAGTAAGGCAGATTTCAGTTCATTTAAAGTGAAAGGAAGATTGTAGTCTTCCATGTTGTCTGACGAAAAGTTGCAGGTGATTTTTCTTAAGGTTTTAGTTTTGACAAAAGTGGCTGATGTTAAAGAGGAGGGAAATTCGTTTCTATGGTTGAATCCCGGAGGCAATTAGCAACTTCGCTTTTTCCTCTGTTATTAAAGGAGTCAGCAAACTTGAGATGGTTTCACAGTGGGACAGGTGTTTCTTCCTTTGACTTTTCTTAATGAGTCCACACTTTTTTTCTTGAAGTTTCGATGTCACCCAGGAGCAGAAACTTCTCCAGGACCGACATTTTAACGATTTTAACAGTGTGTCTTGATTAGCACGGAGTTTCTGATGGGCTCGACGTTGGGACCCGAAGTCGTGGGTATACACACCTGACGCTGAGCGCCGTTTTCGAAACTTTGGATTTGTTGGCAGTCTGATCAAACAGGGTGTTTTTAGCATTTTGAAGTTTATCGGAAGACAACTGGAATACAACTTTAGCACACTTGATCATAGTGTTAGTCAGTGATTCTGCTGGGTCCGGACTCTGAAGAAAATCAGTGTCCTGGAATTCTTTTGAAATAGTGGGCTGCAAAGAGATCCCATTCGGCTTTCTCACTTATAATTTAGAAGTGGAGAGACCAGGACTTGTTCAGTTATTACGGGATGTTAAACAAACAGGGAAATGGTCACTTCCGAGCAGATCGTCATGGAATAAACCACTCATAGTCCAGACCAGCGAGGGGGCACAACAAACCGACAAAACAAAAACACGAAAGTGAAAATCCTGTGGAAGAGTTGGAGGTAAAGTAGCAGATACCGTCGTTCAGACAACACAAAATCCCAATCCGAAAGGACCATCCTCATTAGGCATACCTCTGGATGACTTACTGACACTACCCCCAAAGCGGGGGACTGTGACCTTTAAAGTCCCCAACAGCAAAAAAGGTCGAGGAAGTTCACCTTCAGACTGACAAAGGTCCTGACACAAACCGGACAGAAGGTGAAGATAAATGGAAACTGATTGTCACAGTCATTGTGAGAGTGACTCCTCGCCGCTACAGTCTGAGGGAGGTAGACAGAGCCGACAGACATACAACAGAGTTTTGTGTATGAGCAGGGCAACACCGCCGACATCCCAACGTGGATGGTTTGATGCAGGTTGTTTGAACAAACATTAAAAGCCAGAAAGAGTAAAGGTTCTTCTGGCTTTGAATTTGAGTTCCTGAAGAGCCACGACGGAAGGATTATAGATCGACACAGAAAGCTGCAACTCCTCAAAGTTGGAACTAGTCCACAGATATTCCAATGGAATATATGTACTATCCATGGTGCAGAGGCGAAAAGGAGAGAAATCAGGTCATCTCCTCCTCAACGTCTGCTTTCCATGAGTGAAATTTATTTTGTAGTTTCACTGAACTGTGTGTGTTCTATCAACCTGCTGCAGACTTGCCAACAGCGAAGAAGGTTCTGGATTTGGGGAGACGGTGAGGTTTTCTTCCTCAACTCCACCATCACCACACAGGGTGGAAACTCCCTTGCCGCCCGGCACTGACAGAGGAGTTCGAAGGCATGGGTGCTGGTTTTTTAATCTGCCCAGCAGCAGATTGTTTGTAGACTGCTGGGCATCAGAGGAGGTGCGGATTTTTGCCTCCACCAGGGCATTCACTTTGGGTTGGGAGGTTGTGGCCCCGCTTCCACCAGAGCTAACATTTCTTTCCTTGGCAGTGTCTTGGAAAAAGATAAATTCATCAGCTGGCAGCATACCTGACCTAGGGAAACTTTCTTTACGGCCGCAGCAATACTGAAGATGCTGTTGGCGTCTGACTGCCAACTAACCTTTTGCGGGCCTCAGAAAAAAAAGGAGATTTTCTTTCAGTTTTTTTACTCGATTGTATAGCGGATTCCTGAATCCAAAGAGGGCAGTTTTTCGGGAAGAGGAGGGATGGTCCGCCACCGGCAGTTAGCAAAAGGGGAAAACAATTGTGCCGATCTTTACACGCCCTTCATGGTTGCCTTGCAGCAAACACCGCACCCTCCTGCCCAGAACAACGGTCTCGACATGGCCAAACCTCTGACATCTTAAGCACCACGGGTAACGTAACATACATCTGAACCAGACGTTCAGGTAACCAACTTGATGACTGGAGGCAGCAGCAGGGTTTGCATGAAAAGGTCAAAATAGGTGTTGGTGCCAGTCTCTCTGCACCTTTCTTTACTGTCACCCCCTGCTCCGACCTCCGTCACACTCTGGGACGCCAGTTCCGTTATTGATCTCCTGCCTTCTGAGACACCTTTAGATCTCTGCAGGCGAATCACCTTCTTTTTGACGATTTAACTGTTTATGGGAGACACCCTGATCTCCCTGTCCACTATTTTTGTTGCCTACACAGCTGTTCAGATTGCATCATTTATCGACATTGAATGAGAAACGAGCCATTCCTCACAACCATTTTACAGACTGAGGGTCCACCTGCTAGACCTTAAAAAGCCCTTTTGTATGGCAAAAGGGCTCATAGCTGAAAGGGTCTTTCCTGCGCTCCGTTCCATCCATCACGAGCCAGGAAGCCCAGAAACCTGTCCTCTGCGTACCTCCCCGTATCAGAACACTGTCTGTTTCAAATCCCCCTGAAATAGGGGATGCGGCCTTCCCTTCCTTTTGGGGGGGGTAGTTTTTTTTTTGGAAAAAGCCATAATTTTGGTTATTGTGTTTCATCCCTCCCTTACCCACCCACCTTGAGTCCCACTAAGGGCCAGGGCCCAAGAAACCATGTCTTGACCCCTTCCAGCTTCGGAGAGACATACGACAAACATAACCACCAACCCTATCCCCCCCTGATCATGCTCAACTCCCGGGAACAGAGAGCTTGACACTGCAGGGGTTTACTTGGCCAGCAGGGGAACTGTCTTCTTAGACCCAACCCCAAGAAGGGGAGCCGTTTAGTCCTCCGGGCCAAAGTGTACACCCTTTTAGGAGAGGTCCGAGCCAAAGTTATGTGTTTGAGAGCGCAGGCCCTCTCAATCACCAGGACTCATTCCCCTCCGACACAGGACGCACCGTCACGGCAAACTCGGCGAGATCTTAAGGAGACCACAGAGAGAAAAGGGATTGGAAAAGAAGACTTGTAGGGCAGACGAAGATAGAAAAGTGCCAAATTAAGGGAGGCAGAAAACAAGAAAAGGAGAAAGGCTAGGTTACTCTTAGTCAGATCCTCACCCTTAGCCTATCCGACATGGAAGCCCCCTAACCAGGGGCATCAACTCCTTACCACGTTACGCTTAGGTCAGACAGCATCTTGCTTCTCGGACTAAGAAGCAGTTTGACAAAACCACCTATCTCCGAGTAATGATGCCCCCCCGCCAGCAAAGCCTATAGGGATCACTGGACCGCGCCAAGCTCTCCGACCAACCGACAAGGTCGCAACCTCCCGGAGGGATGTTTGAAACTAACCTACAAACCATCACAGATACTACACCCAGAACAATGTTTGAACTAACCTACACCATCACAATACTACACCCAGAACAATGGTTTTGAACTCACCTACACCTAACACCATCACAATACTACACCCAGAACAATGTTAGAACAAACCTACACCTACACCATCACATTAAAATACTATTGCACTCAGAACAATGTTGAACTACTAACCAACACCATCACAATACTACAAAAAAAAAAAACACCAGAACAATGTTTGAACTAACCTACAACATCACAATACTACACCAGAACAATGTTTTGAACTAACCAACACCTACACCTATCACAGAAACTACTCCAGAACAATGTTTTGAACTAACCTACAACATCACAAAACTACACCCAGAACACTGTGTGAACAACCTACACCTACGACCATCACAAGACTACACCCAAACAATGTTTGAACTAACCTACACCATCACAAATACTACACCCAGAACAATGTTTGAACACCACACCTACACCATCACAAACTACACCCAGAACAATGTTTGAACTAACCTACACCAATCACAAAACACACCCAGAACAATGTTTGAAAAACTAACTACACCTACACCATCACAATACTACACCCAAACAATGTTTGAACTAACTACACCTACACCATCACAATAAAAAACTGATTGCACTCAGAACAATGTTTCAACTAACCTACACCTACACCATCACAATAAAATACTATAACACTCAGAAACAAACTTCAGTTTTACCTATCAGTGAGACATACATTGTATGTAAGTGGTGTGAGTACATGTGTGTGTCTATATTATATATATATATATATATACATATATATATATATATATATTATATATATATAGTGAGTATATATAATTATTTTGTGGCTGTGTGGTTGTGTATGTGTTGGTGTGTGTGTGTGTGTGTGTGTGTGTGTGTGTGTGTGTGTGTGCTGGCTAGGGCGCAGCAACGTGAGGGTATTTGCGCGCATAGCGCAATATGTTGATCTCACCTATGACTATGGTCCACTGTACATCATTGAATCATTTCCAATTTTCTGCTCATTGGCATTAACATACCAATGCTATCATGTTATTAGCATTATCAAACCATGCTATCCACGTTATAGCATAATCATACCAATGCTATCATGTTGTTTCCCCTCATGACAATGATCAACAATCCTAAAGCATTGTTGGTCCCACTTATATGACAATGGTCATCACTCTTTTTTTTTCTTAAAATTTTCTTTTATTTTTTTTTGAAAGGTATCTGAAAAGTGTTGTGTGTGTGTGTGTTGTGTGTGTTTGATGTGTGTGTTGTGTGTGGTGTAGAATGAGTGTGTACATGTCTGAAAACTCCTCACAATTAGTCACTATATGACCATAATTCACCCACAGTACCCTTTCCTATCTTCTCCCCTCCCCACCCCACCCCACATTATTTTCCCAACAACACTATTTGCATGAATTTCTCACCCCCACCCCACACCACACATACATATACACGATATTTTATTTGTCCTCATAGAATACAAGGAAAATTTGTTTGTGGTGCCATTATCAAAATTCACATATTGCAACAACTTATAAACTAGTATATCATTAAAAATATTCCACTCTTTGCACTGTGCTCAGTCTTCCTTGTCAATTCATTTATCCATCTTGTGTCACTCTATATATAAATATTAACACATGCACACACACATCCTACCACCCTCTCCCCCACCCCCCCACCCCCCAGTCACACACACACACCACAACCAATACAGAATCACACCACACACACCCCGCCAAAACAGTGTCATACACACAAAACACACACACACACACACACACACACACACACACACACACACACACACACACACACACAGTGTACACATCACCACCACAAACCACCATCACATATGCAATATTATAACAACACATAAATCAGGGCTTAAAACAGGAGGAGGAAAAAACCACTGAAACTAGGGGGGTCCGGGGGCATGCCCCCCCGGGAAATTTTTTTAAAAACCGAGTGTAAATCTATGCCATTTGCGCTTTCTGGACATAATTTCAAGAGTTATTTATGCATAAAAATTGCTGTAAACACATAATTATTACAGGAAGATATATTTGGGAAAAGGGGAGATGGGGTTAAAACAATAATAAAATGAACACTCACCCTTTAACTTGAGTGTTTTACAGGTGTTCACCAACAATAGTCTTTGGATGAAATCTCACTTCTGGGTGGGCTCAATAAGGTTTCACTTTCAGGTTTAAAAGATCACACAATCAAGTTTGAATTGGAGCACACAAAAGATCACACAATAAATGTTTGAAGTTGGAGCACACAAAGTAAAGAACTGCTCAAACACTTTACCGTTCAGTCTCATAAACAGGGATCAACTTGTGGAATCAGCACATTTTGAAAGTCACAAAAATCCAAATTTTGATAATGGAGATAAACTTGTGGAATCAGCACATAGTGTAAGTCAACCAAATTTTGAAGTTCCTAAATTTAAATAATAAACACTGAAATACAGGATTTCACCACACACAAAACACACACACACACACACACAACACACGCACACACAGAGAAACACCTGTTTTCATTTGGGTGTTTGGGTGGTGGGCATTAAAGAAACTCAGCAAGGAACTCTGTTTCTTCTTGCTGCTTGCATGTCTGCACTGTCTTTGCCATCCACCTTCTTGCTGACTTGAATTTCAACACCCATTTTTGTCTGCTGTTTCCTTGCTTTCTCCTGTCTGGATTTCACTCTCTACCATTTCTATTTCGTTCTCATCCACCTTCTTGCTGACAACTTGACTTTTTTGATAAGTTGGAACCCTATCTTTTTCCTTGCTGCCTCCCGCCTGGCTTGCACTCTCCACATTTTCCATATCACCCTCTTTTCCTCCCCACAGGATTGCAGTGTTCTATCCTGGCACTTTTACTGCTGCTAAAGTTCTTCAGTTACCTTTCTTTTCGTATTACCTTTTTGGTTGAACACCAAGTGACACTGCCAGCTGACTCTTGTTTCCCCCTTTATTTCTTGCTCTTCTTCTTTGTCTTTTTTGGCTGCACCCATCATGTTCTGCACAAGAGTGCGACGGACTGGTTCTTTCACTGATCCTTCTTAATGAAGTACTCTGTGGAGGTCTTCCCTGAACCTTCATGCATATCTGACGGGTTTGATGGCAAGAAGGTTTCCATTCCATTTTGTGTGGACTTGTCAACAATTTCTCCCATGGCACTGAATGAAAACTCTACTAATGGTCCAGGGAAGCAGCTGAGAGCACCTTTCACCACCTTTGTCAGCAGGGATACTTCTCCTCATTAACTTTCATCCACCATGAGTCTATTCTTTTTTTATCCACCATTTCTGGGATGTGTGTGTCCGTTTGAAAACGTTTCCCCTTGCAGCTCAAAATGATCCTCAGACCCATCACCAAGTCCTCCAGTATAAGATTTGGTAACTTAAAAAGTTCTTTTTGAGCTGTCAGTGTACCCCTGGTCTTGGGATCAATGCAGTTTGAAACATCTTAAGGCTTCATTGTTAGTGGCATTTTTTTTCAGAAGCACCTTCCCACATGCAATGAATGCTTCTTTGCTTGAGACAGGAACATGGTCTTGATGCTGTCCTTTGCATGTCGGTTTGCTAAAGCTCTTTTCAAAAAGCTGCCCACAAACACTCTGAACTTTTAACAAGAATGCTCTCATCTCAAGGTCCATTTCAGCAGATGACGTGGTTTCACCAGAAGTTTGTCAGGTCGAACAAAGCACCCAAGAAATCTTTGATCAACTCCTCCGATGGCTGTGGAGTTCATGCATCATAGGATCCTTTGTCTGAACACTTTAATGTACCCCATGCAGAATAGACAGTATGGTAACATAAAAGTGAAGCTGCCACTGTGTTTTGTCATGGTATAATGAACATTTTTTTGTGATCCTTTTTTCCGCTCTCTTCCTTCTTTGGTGGCACTTTTTGCTGCTTGATGCACTTCAACCTGTATCTTTCTGA
Source organism: Conus ventricosus (assembly GCA_018398815.1). Lineage (NCBI taxonomy): Eukaryota > Metazoa > Mollusca > Gastropoda > Neogastropoda > Conidae > Conus > Conus ventricosus. The sequence goes on from JAFLJL010005110.1 coordinate 9,853, forward strand.
ATGCTTTTGAGTCTTTTTGGTGACTTTCTTTTCCTTATACAGATTCTGGATGAGTTTTTATACATTTCTGGTCATACTCAGAAGTAAACTGTAGTAAAAAATCAAAAGGACATCCCAACATCCGAAGAGTATCTGCAACAACCTCTACAAGCGACAGCCACCGTGTGGTACATACTGCTTTGGGGCAGATGGAACTATCTCTAAAGCAATGCAAAGCTTTTCCAGTAAACTTCTGGTATGATTGACCACTTGAAGTCTGTGTGCAAGTCATTCAAAAGTTGTTCAGTGTGCCTTTCAAAAGGCTGGCAAAAGGCTTTGGCTGCATTGTGAGCATGGTGACATGTGTCACCATCTACATCCAAGAGATGGGGCTTTTCTTCGCCTGATCAGTGCCTCCAGACCAGCTTTCCCCACCTCTCATAACCCGCATGAAAACCATCATCAAACCCACACAAATTTGTCCAAGGTAAATCAAAGTTTGTAAAAGTTTCTTCCAATTTCTCAAATAGATTTTCACTTGTAACTCGAGTGACAGAATACGATGAAAGATGATTAACTACAACCATCTGCTGCCTTTTGGAAAAATGGCTGACAAGTAAAAGTTTAAAACCTTCTCGTTGGGTTGGAGTTTCATCGCCTCATCAATGTTTAGAGAGAAAGGGGCCTCCTTTAGTTCACTAACAAGTTCGTGACGAAAAGTTTCAGCAACACCAAATTTCAGCTTATAGGGTGCAGTTGTTTTGAACTGCCATGTTGTTCATGGCTGCTTTGTCGTTGGCAAGGGCCTGACCAGCTCCACCACTTTGGCACAGTATGAAGGACAAGTTGTTCTCAGCAACAAAGCTGATCAACTGAAAAAAAAGAAATAGGATATATATCTGTTAAATATGCTGTTGCATGACGTGCATTAGTATTAACGAACTCACTTGAGAGAAAGAGAGAGCGAGAAGGAGAGAGAGAGAGAGAAGAGAGAGAAGAGAGAGAGAGGGGAGAGAGAGAGAGAGATTTGTGTATTTGTAGTGTGTGTGTGTGTGTGTGTATACATTGGGGTGGTGTGTGTGGTGTGTACTTGTTGTGTGTGTGTATACATGTGCGTGTGTGTGGTGTGTGTACTTGTGTGTGTACGTGGTGGACCGCTATACCAAGTGTAAAAAATATCTGAAAATATTTCCCCATGTTATTTGCCTTTTCTATTTCTTTCTTTTTTTAATCTTTCAATTTTCCCCCGAAACTGAGTGTGTGTGTGGTGTGTGTGTGTGGTGTGTGTGTGTGTGTGTGTGTGTGTGTGTGTATATATGTTTTGTTTTCGTGCCTGTGTAAATCTTAAGTATTTTTTGCCATTCTTTGTCATACCAATTGCTTCAGCATTTTCAGTCCTGTCTGCAAGAGGAGTCAGTGGTGACAGCTTGTCTTCGTTTCGTGCATGGGCTTGAAGCACTGGTTGTAGTCCATTGTGCTCTTTTTCCAAAGGGTGACCTGTAAATGATTTCACAAGCTAAGTAAAACCTGTTAAAGGAGAAGGGGGAGGGGAAAGGGAAAAAAGGGGTGGGGTGGGGACCGGAGGGAATCAAAAGAAAATAATTGACTTAAGAGGTAACTTTTTTAGTCATTAAAAGTAATCCCTACAACATAGACATGGACCTGCGAACAAATAACTTTTAAAAATCACAGGTTATTTCTAAAAGCAAAGAAGACAGAAGAAATAAACAACTGCATCAATATATGACATGTGTCCCATGCAAACTTCCTTCCTTTTTTAACTTTTTTTTTTTTTTTTTTTTTTTGGGGGGGGGGGGGGGGTGTAATGATGTATAATCCCCACCTACTTAAAAAAAGGATGGTACAAAAAATTTAGTTGGATGGAGGGGTGAAAAAGAGAATAAGACTAAGACAAGTAAGACTTACAAAAGAGAGAGAGAAATTCAGATTCACTACATTCAGTATTCAAAACGTTTTCCTTAATCAAGGATGGAGATTTTAGGCATTGCCTAGTCTTACAATCTAATTCCTTTTCCTTGCTAATCTACATAAAGCACAATCAGAATTAAAAAGAAAAGTAAATAGAATGGATAAAAAAGAAACAAGAAAATTAATATAGACATGGGAATGACAAGCACAGACTGTGTTAGAGAGAGAGAGAGAGAGAGAGAGAGAGAGAGAGAGAGAGAGAGGAGAGAGAGAGGAGAAGGAGAGAGAGGGAGAGAGAGAGATCTTGAGTTTCCTTCATGCAGAAAAAAGGCAATGGAGGGGAGTGGGAGGGAGGGCTGGGAAAAAACACTAAAATGTTGCAAACAAACCTGGCAGAGTTGTAGTTCCACTCAGTGCCTTGACGTTCCGACGCTGCTTCGCTGAACGAATGTGACCCTCGAGAGCTTTCTTCCCGCGACCCACCGTAAAAACACTTCCCTTGAGGCACAGTTTGCAACCCAAACTAAACCTGGTGCAGCAACTTTGGGGAAGAAAATCTCCAATGACTTCTTCGTCAACTTTCTGAAGTGTCCACTCCCATTTCCACTTTTTTTTAATTGGGACCGTCGTCAAAAGATTGACCCGCATAACAATGCTTCGCGCTCCGCCATTTTGTTTTTTTTTTTCCGGAAGTCTGGCCGGGAAACTTCGTCCCAAAAAAAATCAGGGGCTATAACTTGCAAGCCGATCACGGATGCCTTGCTCCTTTCGTTTTTTTTTTTTTTTTTTTTTTTGACAAACCGAAATCGCGGAAACCGCTCAGATACGCGGAACTTTTAAGCCCTGTTAAATAAACACTCCAACTGTAAACAGAATGCTCCAAGATAAGCTCAAAGTGAAGTAATAAAAAAGAAAAAGAAAGAAAACAAAAACAATAGCACCATTCAAAGATCAATAATATTGCAAAATGTATAATTACGTAACTGTAAAAGTAACCTGCAGAGTTAAATACAAATCAGAATAAAAGATTTACTGCCAAGTAAGATGTTGAAGTTTGGGTGAGAGAGAAAGAGAGAGAGAGACAGAGACCAAAGGGAGATAATTCATAGGTGTGAAAATTGAAAACAGACTTTGAATGAACATTTAACTATAAAAAATATGTGTGGGAGGAGAGAGATATATATTAATAATATTATTATATGAACCCTCCCTCTCTCTCCTCCCCTCTCCCCACCCCACACAATACATATGTGTGGGAGGAAGAGATATATATTATATGAACCCTCCCTCTCTCTCCCCCTCCCCACCCCACACATACATATGTGTGGGAGGAGAGAGAGATATATTAATATGAACCCTCCCTCTCTCTCCCCCTCCCCCATTACCCTCTTCCACCACCACCCCCCCTCCATATTCCGTATCCCCCCCCTTTATTTTCTCCCCCCCCCCCCCCTCCTAACGATATCTTATCACTCATTGATCATTTCCATTCTCTTCCAATCCTTATTATCATTACCCCCATCCCCACACATAACTACTGTCATCACCATCACCACCCATTAAAATCGTTCATTTATATTTTTTATTCTTTAATTCTTATTTACTTCTTTTATTTCATTTATTTATTAATTTTAATTATTATTATTTTCTTTTAATCCCCCCCCCCCCCCCCCCCTCCAGCACGGTTGTCAATCCACCATAACCACTTGCCATCACTAAGATAATCAAACTACTCTACAAAACAAGCTACAAACCCCACTGTTCCTCCCCCACCCCCCCCCCCCCCCCCCCCCCCCCCCCCCCCCCCCCCCCCCCACTACTTCCTCTCCCAAGATTCCATTTCCCCGTTTCCATCTGACAGACATTTTACATGTTTGCTCCAACATGACCGGATAAGGTTTCTCGTTCTCCATTTATGTTACTTGTTTTTTGCTTGAAGAAGACACAAGAGGTTGAAATGCAGTCTGTCTTGTCCTGTACACTGTTTGTCTATGTTCTTGGTGGTAACTACCCAGGTTCTCTTTCTACATTTGACTAAGGCTGTTTTATACAGAATATGACTTCAAATACTGAAGGAAGCAAAATTACATTTGATGATTACAAAACAAATAAATTGTAGTGACAGTGTGCAGAGAATATAGCTGAGCAATACTTTGTCATTTCAAATACATCTGGTGATTACAAAAACAAATAACTTGTGTAAAGACAGTCAAACATAAAAGGTACAATTAAGTCGTTTCAAATACATTTGATGATTACAAAACAAATAACTTGTGTAAAGACAGTCAAACATAAAAGGTACAATTACCTTTTGCACACTTGAACAATTTACAAAACTGCCAGTGAGTAAAATAAACACTACCAAATACCAGCAATGTTACTATAATGCACATAAATTTAACAAGATAGAAGTTCTTTTTGTAGTTGTTGTTAAATAAAGTCAACAAAACTGTCAGTGAGTAAATAAACACATCAAATACCACAATTACTACAATGCAATCAATTACAGACGAATTCTTGTGTAGTTGTTGTTAAATAAGTCACAAAACGTCATGTAAAATAACACTACCCAATACCAGCCATGTTACTAAATGCACACAATGTAACAAACAGAATTCTTGTGTGTGTTAAGAAAGTCACAAAACTGTCAGTGAGTAAAATAAACACTACCCAATACCGCATGTACTAAATGCACATCAATGTAACAAGACAGTTGTTAAATAAAGTCACTGAAAACTCAGTTTTAGTAAAAACTT
>JAFLJL010005111.1:0-14563 GCA_018398815.1 Conus ventricosus
TTTTTTTTTGGGGAAAAACAAATTTTGTAGAAGTTTTCTTTAAAACCTTTTCTCTTCTGTGGGGATTACTTTTTTTTTCCCATACGTGTTATTTAAATTTTCTTTCCGGGCTATTGTCGTCGGGGCATAAGACTTACATGTAAAGGGCCAAGTTGAATGCTTTTCTGAAACTTTTTGGGCTAAAAAATTAAGGGGCTTATAAATTTAAATTTTACCCCATTCTAAATAGGTTTTAAAGTGCCTTTTTGAGGTCGGGTTTTCGAACTATTTTATATTCTACGGGCCACTTTTATTTGCTTCTACTTTGCGATTTTGTTCTATTTTGGGAAAACCTTTTTGTGTCGCCCCTTTGCGTTTAATCACCATCTTATGTACTAAAAACCTACAAAGCCCCTATTCACCATTCTGTTCAAAGCCCAAAACGTTGCAAGGGTTTTTTAATTTCTAAAGTTATAACCTCACAGGCCAATGCAACCCCTGATTCTTTGGGCCACGCAATTATTTTTTAGAACAACAAATTTTTTTATTTCCAAAAAAATGGCAGGTTATCACATTTCACAATTTTTCCTCTTTGTTTTTTGTTTTTTATATTAAAGACCCAAACCCCCCCCACAAACAATTTTTAAATGAAAATTTAGGAATTTTAAAATTTTCTAATCGCAATATGCAGCTTTCCCCCGAGGGAAAGAGTCTTAAAACGTTGAGGGCCCCTTCCATCTATAATTTTCATCAGTGCTAAAACTCCAAATGAACATAGAGAAATGAATGTAATGCAAGATGAGCGGATTTTCTCCCAAAATTTTTTTTTGTTTTTTAAACTCTAAATCTATGATTTCAGCTGCAACCCAACATTTAGCAGCTCTCTATAAAAATAGTAGCTACTTCTCAGTTTGAATGATAAAATTTTTTTAATTCGCATTTTTAAGTTTGAGAGTAAGTCAAAGTTTACTCATTGCTTCTTTTAGTGAGCAAAACCCGTAAAAACCCATCAGGTATTGTTAACTGGCTAACTTGGCCCTTTTTTGTCAATTTTTTTAATCTTTATTTTCTTCGATTCATTATTTTAAAACCCATACAACTTTGTAAAATTTTCATAAGCGCAACCTTCTGCTTCCGCAATTGTTATCAATAGCATGTTCAAAAAAACGAAGGGCTGTTTTGAGTTGTTTTTGTTACAAAACTTTTTTTTAAAACAAATTAAAAATGGGATTCAATATAGAGCAAAATATTCGGGGGGCCGCACTACAATCTTAAAAAAAACAAGACCCCTCGACATTTCTGTGCCCCATCGCACCTTTCAAGTAAAGGTATTACCCTTTGGCAAAATCAAAACCCCCCTTTTAAAAAAGACTACATCCAAAAGTGGGTTCGTCATCCGATGCAGTTTTATCAAAACCATTAAACTTTGCGTGTTTTGTGCATCAACTGGGTGGGGAGTGTCGTATGCGATCTTTTTAAATCATCCTGATTTTTGGTGGGGTCTGTTTGATTTCATTTTTATTAAAACCTTCAGCGTATTTTTGACTGAACTGCGAGGCCATTCCCAAATGACAAACCGTTTAATCCATTCAGCAACCGAATAAACTAAAGGCTTTTGAAAGGTTTGTAACGAATTCAATTTAATAAGACGATTTTAGACAAAATTTGGACCTTAATCATGGTCTGGGCCCCCCCCTTATTTTTGGGGGCGTGCCAGAAAAGTATAACTAGCGGGAAATCCCCTTACACATCTTTCCTTCAGGCAAGCTGTTACCTCGGTCCAAGGCAAGAGCATAAAACAGCTGGACAAACATTTTTTTAGACCTTCAAAGGGCCTAACTAAACGGGAATAAACAAAAAAACGACTCTATTCGTACTTATTTTTGGTTTTTTTGCTGGGTTTTTCGCAAGCAAAAACGAGATGAGCATAACTAAATCCTTTACTGTTTTGATGACAAAAAATACTTAGAAAATTTAGAGGCCCATTAATTCTACAGTTGTTTTCCCCTTCAATATTAAAAGGGTACCAAAATTTTTAAAAAACCGCAAGATCGAAGAGACTTTGCTTTTGGGCCTGGTTTAAAAACCCCTTCTGACCTCAGACCCCAAATAGGACAATAATAAACTAAAAAATTAAATCTTGTGGCAGGCAATGAACAGAAGGTGGGGAAAAACAAAATAAATTCTGAGCCAGTAATATGCAAGCTAAAAAAAACCCCAAAAAATAAGTCACCCAAACCCGGGGCCCCCAAACCCAAAGGCCTTTTTAAAAAAAAAAATGACCGAATATAAAGACAGCCTTTTTTTTGGATTAACTGGCCTAGGATACCCTTCTTTATTTACTAAAAAGTAACCCAACTATTAAGAAACTAATGTCCATAGGTGTCGGCCATAAACCAAAACTTTGCTTGAGTAGACAAAAGCAGCTAACGACACCCCAATATACCCGGGAAAGATCTATAGCTTTACTGGCTAATTTTTTTTAATAACCCGCAAGATGATCAAGCGTTTTTTTTTCCCGATTTATCAGGGGGGGGTGGCGATGGGGTGGAGGCACTGCCCCCTACCCCCGCCGCCCGTAATGCCAACCGTTTTTACTTATTGCAAAACCAAGGGTGTTTAAAACCCTTTCAATGTGACTCCCTGCCTTAAAAGTGTTCGTATTTGTTCTCTGCGTTTGTTTCAATAAAATTCTTTGGATAGTTTCTTTATTTCTCACTTTAGTTCGTAAGTCTTTCCCGGTTTTAACAACCTTCTAGTCTTTCTGACTCTCTTTTTCAAAATCTTTAGTCTTTGGGTATTTTTTCTTTAAACAGCCCTAAGTTTGGGGTCTCAGCCTCAACGAGTTTTTTTTTTTTTTTTATATGCTATCTATTTTACCCCTTTTTCTAAATTGTTTGTTAATTCGCCTTGATGTTCCAAAACATGAAAAAAAGGGCCTTATTCCGATGGGGGGCGGTGAGTCGTGTATATTTTAATGCTGTTTCTTCTGAAAAACGGGTTTGCTTCAATTAAAAACCCCGTTTGATTTTAAAAAATTAAGTTCATTTTGTATTTGGTTACTTGGGGGTTCTTGAGGGTTTTTAAGTTTAGAATGCCTCCCCCCCCTTTAATTTTTGGGTTTTAAAATGCCAAGGCGATTCGATCCTCCCCACCCCTTTTTCTAATTGTATTTATGCCTACAAACTTTGATGGGGCCTGTTTATTTTTAAGCGAAAAAGTTGTCCTTGGCTTTTTTACAAACAAATGGCTTTTTTTACTTCAAAATCATAGGAAATTTTCGGGAAGTTTTGCCTAAAAATTTTTTATAAAGACACCTTATTTTTAATTTTGTTTTGAAAGCTGATTTCTGCTAATTCATCAGCAATGAAACCCGGTGTGCCCCAAGGGAATCATCAGTCGTTCCCGGATCAAAAAAAATCATAATCTTCTTTTCAATTCCTGCAGTTTTTAAAAAGTTAACTTTTTTTTTTTGTTTTTAAAAAATGTCCAAAATATGGCTCATTTGACCCCCATAGAAAACTGAAAGAACCCTTGGGTGAAGGGGGAAAAAAAAGGGAAAATTACTGTTCCAAAAAATCCATCTCTTTGAGCGGGCAAATTCTACTGTTAATTTTTTCCCGACCAGGAGGGATGAAGTGATTGTCCCGCTCGCCGTTTTCTTTCAAAAAAAACTCGCTTTTAAAACAGACCAAACGGAGGTTTACAGAATCTGGGGGGGGCAATCGTTAAGAAAATTTTTATAAAACTTGGGGCAAGAATTTTTTCTTTACATAATGCAGACATATTTTTAACCTATTACTGATCAATGGCTAACGCGACTGAAAGGGCTGATCTTGCGTTTCATGGATATCGTAAAACTGGAAGAAGCACTAAAATACATAGGAATAGGAGCTGCAAACGCTAAAAGACGGCAATGGATTTGTAGCCGTAAATTTATGCGTATGGAATCGCTTTTTCATACCCCTAGAATTTTGAGTTGTTAAAACGCATCACTAATGCCCATACTTTCAAGGAGCATTAAAAGACAGATTAGTCATATGAACAACTTTTAATGGAAACAAACGTGTTATCATTCATCAGACACCGAAGCAAAGTACAGCATTATGGACATATCGTTAGAGTTTGACGTTGTTAGCAACCCTAATTTGCAAGGATGATTGAGCAACAGATCAGTTCAAAATTAGCAATATATTACGAAAGAGTGATTCATCATTCTATATATCCTAAAGAAGGGAACAGACACTATATGGAATTTTAGTTTTAGTGCCACAGCAGATCGCTTAAAGGTATTTTATTGCTGTGTGAAGATGAAGGACCTTCGAAAGACAAACTGAAAATTTTATTATCCTAAAAATAACAAAAAGTGCAATGCACCAATTGAGGGTAGTCCTAACCAAATCTACGCTTGCGGGCTTAAACCTTATCAGCATTTTGTTGAAATACAAGTGAAAAACTGGCCTGTAGTGATAAGTGGGGAGGTGTAGAAATCCGACAGTTGGACCTTGTGTCTAAGATCTGCATACTTCACCAGTGTAGACGTGATCATTATTTAACAACGAAATTACGTTCTATGGATTCGACCCTAAGTGCCGCGTAAGAGCCCCCTGTGTAATAAAGTTACATGGAAGCGGGAGAAACTGTTGAGACATAATAAACATTCAAATTTGATTAAAGAAGAACGATGCCGATTAAACAGCTTAATGTGTATTTGTTTTTAATATATGATGCGCAGTCTGTATATCAAGATAACACGATTTGAAAATATACTATTTACTAAATTATTTTTATTTTTATAAAAGCATGTCTTTTCAAGTTTATCCAATGTTACCTACAGCGCCAGAGTCGCCGAGAGGAAGAGATAACCCCGGCTAAAAACCTTTAGATTAACAAAATTACACAAATGCAAACAAAAAAACTGAGCAGGAACCTTTCAAAATACAGCAAAACCCAGGACTGAAGGTATTCTGCTGCCTTTAATGCTGTTACCTATGTTAATACTGGAGCCATCGGACTTTGAGTGCACTATCGGCAGGGACAAGTGGTAGGTCTTTTAGCAACAGTTTGGTGCACGTTAGCTATACCTCTAGGCGGGGCCGTTCTTTAGCTCTTGGCGTTGTGTTATTAGCTGTAGGTGCTGCTAGCAAAAATATTAAAAACTAAACTCCAAAAGCACCAAAGCTATGGTTCAACTAATAACAGGGCTTTTAAAAACTTAGTTCGTTCAAAACTGATTACTAAAATAAAGCGCTAGCTGACTCAAACATCACGGATGAGAATTTAGTCAGTTTACAGGCGATTTTGTGACTACAAAAGACAAAAGTTTGATATTCAAAGAAAGCGCACGGAGGACAACTTTTTCTCAACAGCCAGACACCGAGCTAGAATAAAAAAGGGAAAATGTTTAAAAAAAGTAAACGAAACATTAAACTCTGTTTAAACAGCTCACATTAAACAACGCCAAAGGGCGTTTATACTTTAGTTTATGAGTCCTAACACAAAAAGACCGTCGATATTGATTAATTATTTTTTTTTTGATTTAAATACAATATTTTGAGTTAGAAAAGATACTCAGCATTGGCTAGATCTATGAAGGACCGGACGAATTGTTTGAGGAATTTGCGAGGAAGAACATTTGTCAGAGGACTGAATGATATTGATTTAGAAGTCATTAATCCAGCAAGCGTTACAGGCAAGTGTTGTGCATGCTATTTCTCAAGTTCAGGTTAACTAACAATAGACCCGCCAGTTAAAGTAATGTTAGCTGTTTTAATCGACTATTAACAATAAATGAGAAAACTACGAAGTCTGAGGTCTCAACTAAACAAAAGGCTTCTTTTCATAATGACTTAACACCGGGTTGGGCAGACTGAACTGCTTACACAGTTTTTGATGTGGCGCCCGAGAAGCCAAAAAGAGAGGCCTCTGGTTGGGTCGAGGGGCGAAGTCCTAGAGATCAGATTAAAACAGGCTGTAAGTATGCGCCGATTGTGGCAAGTCTTAATTCCACTACCTCCAGCATAGTCGCAAAAAATGCGTCGGTCTGTTCTAAACATAAAGAATTTTCAGGACAACAAATGGTTTTATGTGGTGTGTCTTGCAAGGCTGCATTACTGTCCGCAAAAACGCGAGAGAGTGTCTAACTATCACCCTTACATCCAAATGATCTTAACTTTAGTGGAATATCCTTTCTGTTAGCGTGGATTCCATTGATCAGTTTGAGGAACAAAACAAAACCAATAACTGTTAAAGTAACCATGGATGAAGAAAAACAATCTACTACCCATTAAAGTTGTCAAGAACAGCCCCAACAATAGGTGATTCCAGACAAAATCATGTTGAACTTACTACTGATGTTTTCACCAGCGGGGTACCGCATTACACAATTGATACGGAACAATATGAGTAGGATTATTCGGCATACTTCAATGCATTACCATAAAACAAAGAATTCTGCAGAAAATGTTTAACAAGAATTCCATATGCTCAAGCCGCCAAGGCGCCCTAAGAAACCTTGTATCGGCCCAGTTGATGTATTACAGAACTAATTACGCCCCAGAAGGCAGTAAAGTTAGTTTTAAGAATGGACGACTGCTAATTCTCCATACGTAGTTTACGCAGACTTCGAATCACTCATTGGTTCCTTATGAGGGCCAGGCGCCCAAAAACTTCGAAAAACAGGTCTTAATGAGTAATCACCAGATTTGTTCATTTGCCTTCGTTATTGTCAGGTCGGATGGGCGCTCATTCAAAGCCAGAAATTTACAGAGGACCAAATGCTGCAGAATATTCTTAAAAACGCACATGCAGCATGTGCGTAATGACTGTTTATAATCTGAATTTTATATGAAATATTAATGTCGCCTGAAGACCAAGAACAGTATGTCTCAGCCACCACATTGTTGGATTTGTGGTTTAGAACTCAGTGAGAAGCTATCCGACAGGAAGAGACCATGATCACATTAGTGGAAGGTTTAGAGGAGCGGCCGCATACCAAATGCAATCTTAACTAAAGTTTGAACCAAAGACATGGAAAAGGTGCCCATCTTCTTTCATAACTTGCGAGGTTATGACTCTCATCCTTATAATTGAAAGCAGTAACCGATCCTTAAGGGTGTCATGTATTGCACAGTCATCAGGAAAAGTACATGTGTTTCACTTTAAATACATGTCTTTTTATGACTCTATGCGCACATGATGGGTTCAATTAGAGGCGCTGGCCTATGTCCTTAAAAGTCTGCCAATAACGAAGAATATTTTGACCCAACTCTCGTTAGAAAGGCGTCTTACCCTTATGAATACATTGAAACAGTTGGAAAGGTTGGACGAAGATACATTCCACCTAAAGGCGCGTTCGTTTCTAGTCTTAGGGAAAGGACATCAGTGATTCTGATTTAACAGCATGCTTCAAGAGATGCGTGGCAGAAGTTAGAGTGTAAAACGATGGGAGACTATCATGACTATCCTATTAATGGCTGATGTATGTTTGTTGGACGACGTTTTTCGAAATTAAGAAAGACCTGCATGAAACATTTATAGCCTGGAATCCTGCGCTCATTACATTTCTGCGCCTGGGTTGAGTTGGATGCTTTCTTAAAGTTTACTAGAGTACAGATTGATTTATTGTCAGATTTGCCAATGATTCAGATGATTGAAAACGGATTGCGTGGGGAATTAGTATGGCGTCGCACCATTACTGTAAAGCAAACAACAAATACTTGGATCATTATGATCCGAGTAAAAGGTCTAACTATCTCATGTATTTAGACGCAAACAATCTGTATGGATGGGGTATGGCGCAATCACTTCCATTACGCAACTTTGAAATGTACACAGGTACGAATAATATTCAAAAGGCATTAAAGTGGTTGAACAGTTTAACGCCTGATCAGCAGCGTGGATTTCTTCTAGAAGTTGACTTAGAATATCCTCATGAACTCCATGACCTACATAATGACTATCCATTAGCAGCAGAAAGTCTAAAGACGAATCCAAGAGAGCCGCCTAAACTTGTGCCCCAATCTTCGAGGCAAAAAAAATTATGTCTGTCATTACAGACTTCTACAATTTTATTTAAGACACGGTTGAAGTTGACAGCTGTTCATCGTATAATTGCTTTCGATCAAGAACAGTTCATGAAACCATACATCATGAAGAACACTGATCTCAGAACTAAATCCACAGATGCTTCAGAAAAAGACTTTTTCAAGCTGATGAACAACAGCTGTTTCAGAAAGACTATGGAGAATCCGCACAAGCGCAAAGATGTCAGATTGGTTACCAAAGAGAACGAAGCAATTAAGCTGACTTCAAAACCTAATTATCAGGGACTTAGAAGATTTCATGATCAGCTTTTTGGCATAATGATGAAAAAAAAAGAAAGTCAATTGGACAAACCTGTATTTATCGGGTTTACTGTTTTAGAATTATCAAAGCTTTTAATGTTGGAATTTCTTTATGACTACTTTAAACCCTTGTATCCAGAGTCCAAAGTACTTTACACAGATACAGACAGTTTTGTTATAGATATTCCTACTGAAGACATCTATAAAGACATGGAAATAGAAGTAGCTAAAGGACATGCGGGATGGTACGACACATCCGATTACCCTAAAGATTCGCCTTTGCATTCACCCGTTAACAAAAAGGTTTTAGGAAAGATGAAGGATGATTATCTGGAAGGTGATCAAGGAGTATGTGGGTTAAGGTAAAAAATGTACAGTATTTCGAGCCAGGAGAAAAATATCAAAAAAGCAAAGGGAATATCTCGCAGTGTTGTGCAGTCAAAAATATCACATGACAACTATAAAGAAGCATTGTTTGGCAATAAGACTTTTCATCATGACAACGTAAAACTGCGATCTAATCTACATGAAATCAACACAACTGTTGTAACAAAGAAGTCTTTAGATAGAACAAACACAAAACGTGTGTTTGTTAATCCAGGTTTTCATATGCAATAGGGCACTGGAGGACCACATAAACAGGGGGTTTATATTTTTCATCAACTTTATCTATAAGATCAATCATAGCTTCACCCAATTCATTTAAATCTTTTCTCATGTTTGCTTGATGTGCTCGAATTTTTTTTATTATTTCAAGATATTCTTTTTCCCAATTTGGGGTTTTTGGATTGTAGGTGATCTGGATGGTTTAGCATGCATTGATTAATCTTCGCAATGTTCCCCTAATAGCATTACACGCATGAATGATTCCCGTATCATTTCCAAGGTCTTTCCTTTAACATTCTTGTTTCGTTCTGCGCTTCCTTCTGAGCTTCCATTTTAAACTCAAATATATTTACGTAAATTAATTAAAGCGGAACTGTGTCCTGGGGGGATTATCTGCAGTTCTTCTTTTACAAAAGATCTTTGAGGAGCCGGTTGTTTTGTTGTGTCAGTTTTCTCGTAAATAATACACGGGCGGATTCATTTTTACAATTCTTTTTATTTCATATGGATCAACACTCCAAACTGGATCGGTTGCCCTGATGCGAGTGTCCCCTTCTGCTTCCCCCGGTAAATAAAGGTACCTTACTTTCAAACCAAATGGTAATAGTTTGCTGGATGAAGACTCTCCTTCAACAACATTTATTGTTTTTCTTTGATTGCTTGTACTGGTTTTAGCCCTTTAAATTCTTCATTATTCATTGCGCGCAAAACTGAGGGCAGTCTTCTAACCCATTCTGTGTTGCGAGAATTGTCAATAAGCTCTCTGTGATACTGGTAGGAAAAAAGTCTTTCGGATAATGTTTGTTAAAGTTTTCAACTAAAGCCTGTGATCTGTGAACTCCTGGGATGCCTCTTTTAATGGTAACTCTATGTTTCACAATAATTGATTCACTTGACCTTTAAATTCTTTTCCATCATCGATTGAATCATGCGAGGATAAGTTAATGGGCCTCGTTGGTATATCAGTTGTATGGCAACAGCAACAGCAGAAGCACTCTTTTGTGTTAATGGTTCCGCATCTTTGTATCTTGAAGCTACGTCAATGACTGTAAGTGCGTACTTAAATCTTTTCGTCTAATCGTATCGTGAGGTAAATATAGAAGATCCATTTGATGGGTGTCATTCGGTATTGTATTCACAAAGTGCGGTCTCTGTATTCGTCTAGGCGCAGGTAAATAAATTTGCCAAATCGCTTGTTTAAATAACCATTCCTTTGCTGTTTGTTCACTGACTCCCGCTGCTTGGCTTGCTTTTTTATTGCCATGATTCCCTTCCAATATCCTTTGGCGAATAATAGATTTTGTTCATTTTTATTCAGCCAATATTATGTGCAACAAAATACACAACGGTCATACAACGACAATAAACGCGATTTCTTGCATCTTTTGTTTTTCTGATGGTTGATAAAAGTCGCTAAATTTTGGTGGGGGCAATGTCTCGATTGGTTTGCCTGTTACTAGATAATACTCTTTTATTGCTTGATCAACATCTTTAAATGTATAAGCTGCATGCCCCTGTTTTTTCAGTGTGTTATTAATAAAATCTAACTGCTCAATTCTCTGCTTTTCATAGTGATCTTGTGCAGCTGCTAGTTGCTCCATAGCTTTGTTATGTCTTTTCTCTCGCCGTCATCCCGTAGTTTATAAATGCGTAATTACTTCCGCTAAAAGCAAGCGCATTCACCACAGCGCGCCTATCATCATTACGAGTGAAGCCATTTTTATAAATGTATTTTTTTTACATATTTATATTGTCTGGAATTATTCCTTGCTTAACTAGAAATCTTTCGTGGCAAACGAAGCTGCAATGATAGCAATCAGTTTTGCTGAATCCTCAAAGCCTAGTTTGCCAAGATCCGCTGGTTTAATTCTTAACAGGCTTTTACCAAGCATTGAGTTATCCTATACTTAGACCTCCAATAACGGCAGAATGGTATACAAGGTTGGTAACAGTTTTTTCGGTGCTCATTTAAAAAAAAAAAATAATTATAATTAATAAAAAACATGAACAGCGATGATCTACTACAGCTACAGGGCAGCCTAAACCTTCCTGAACTTATGAATGACCAAGTTGATGGCCAAGCTATTATGCCCAAAAAGGAAAAGGCTGTATTCTTTGGCAGCATGTGGGAAAACAAAACAGTTCTCGGAACTGAATTCAGCATAGAACAGATTCAACAGATGTCGCCACAAGACATTGTAAAGTATCATAACAGGTTATGAAGCGCAGTTGGGGTCGAGAATGGTAAAAGCGTCGGGCAAAACGGTTCTTAGTTTGTACACTAAACTAGTCAGTAGATTTGCTCCCATTGATTCTGAACAAGATCTTACGTATGATTTAACGCAAGATCCAGTTTTAACAAAGTCATTAGAGTCTCTAAGCTGTGATCTATATTACAGATTTGGAACATTGTTATCGCCGTTATCATGGGATTAATTACTTTAATCATATAGATTTTATTTCCCTTCAAAATGATCCGAGCCAGAAATCAGCAGAATCAGAAAACACTGAATCAGAAAACATTGAATCAGGAAACATTGAATCAGAAAACATTGAATCAGGTGGAGAATATAACCAGTAGAAAGCCCCTCATCCTGGACGCATTGCAGCAGGAAAAAAATTAGCTGAGTGGAACAAACAAAAAAAATTACAGTACAATCACAGAATATAGCTCATAATGAAAATTAACGCCCCCAAAACCCAACGTTAATTCTCCCAGCTCCAGAACAAGACAATTTAATTTAAAGGGGCCCAAAGTTTCAGGGAAATTGAATTTAAAAAAACTGTTGTCATTTTTGGCCCCCGCGGGGGGGGCGGTTATTACGGTTAAAAAATTATAAACAATGGAAACAAGAACCCAAAGTCCAAAAAATTAAACCACTAAAACAAAGACGAACACAACAGCACCCCAAAACCCCCAACAACAAAAGATTTTTGGGACCATTTCAATGCAAAAATTTTTAAAAACAAATTTTTAAATTTTTTGATAAAAAGTCATGGCGAAATAAAATGTTTAGATAAATAAATAAAGAATGGATCTAAAAAAGACTTTCCATGACCAAATTGTAATAAATCGGTTGCTGGGATGAAAGCTTCAAAAGACTATGTGCCCGATTTGCGCAGAGGACCTGAGCAGCTCCTAAAAGAGAGCTTTTTTTGGGCGTGTGGTACATATGGACTTTACTATTTAAGATAAAAACAAGTGTATTTTTTTTTTTGATAATTATAAGAAAATTTAAAATAAAACTGGTTGTACTTGAGGTGTTTTTGTTTATTTAGGTTGACTTGGTAAAAATTTAAATTAAGAACTTAATCAAAAACTTTTTAAGAATTGAAGTAATTTAAATTTTAAAAATTTAAATTAAAAAATTAAAATTAAAAATTTAATTTTAAGAACTGGGGGATTTAAATTTAAAAAACTTAATTAAGAACTTGGGGTGATTGGGGGGGTGGGGTGGTTGGTGTACACAGATTTTATTTTTGTATGTGTAACACCATTTGGTGCAAGACAGTGTTTGGGTTTTTTGGAGCTTGGGCTTTTTTTGTTCAATTCAAAGCAGCCCCCAAGGTTTTTACAAAACCCTGATTGAATAAAACAAGACAATTGTATAAAGAACACCCAGCGGCCGCCTAAAAAGGCAGCCAAAAATTTGTAAAAGGGCTTTTGAAGCAGGAGTTAAAGCAGGTAAAAGGTAGACAGCAAAGCGACGAAGCACAAAAAAAAGTTATCTCACTCTGAAAACCTTTGACCGCTCAGGGGGAGCCTGAAGAAACGGTTCCCACTGGACCTTTGACCGCTCCGGGGGAGCGCTGGAAAAACGGCTTGTCATGCCCCTTGGCCGCCTAGGGTGGAGCGCTAAAAGAAAGGGGTTTGCCCTGTGACCTTTGACCGCTTAGGGTAGCGCTGGTTCTCTCTCACTGTGGGACTTTGAGAGGGTGTGTTTTGGGGTTGTTTTTGGCCCGTAGGGGGTAGTCCCAAAATTTTTAATCTCCTCATGCTTGGGAAAAAATTAAATCAACCTTCCTAAAGAGTGATTCTATGAAAGAAGCTGACTGTGAAAACCTTTTAGCTAGGATTCAACAAACGAGCAAACTCTCTTGTTTTCGAGAATATGAAGGGGCCCGCCGCCTCAAATTCCAAAGCACTAAGAAATTTGCGGGCTCAAAATGCTGTCAAGTATTATCACTTAGAAATCTCCCCCTGTCTTTGTTCTGCCATGACAAAAAGTTATATAAACAAAACCAACCCACAAAACCAGTAAATATCTTCTCACTACAGTACCCCTCTTTACTGTCGACACCACCAAGTAAAAAGACAAGCACTCGGCCGGTTGCCAACGCAAAAACAGGTTGGGGCGGATTGACTTTTTAACTTACATGATTAAATCTTTCTTTGATGGAAATGTAAGAAAAAAGTCTATATCTGTTTTACCCCAGGGGGGGAAAGATGAGCAAATCCTTTTATCACTTTTAAAAAATTGCTATTCAGAAATGCAGGCAAAAGGGGAAAACGTCGCTATTTTATAATGCACCTAGAGAACGTGAAATGCCGGCATTAGAGTCAACCGCCCCCAAAAAGCATGCCCTTTGGTGATTGCTGGATAAAGTTTTCTTTCAATTCAATGGTTTTTTAAAGTCATTGAAATTTCCCGCCGGGAAGCGGGGAGGGATGGTTTCCTTTGCGCACTCGTGTTTTTGCATGTGTGCGGGTACACACTAGCTTTCATGGAAAAATGTGGGATAAGTGTGTGGTTTTTGTCAGAAAAATAATTCGGTTTTTTAAAAAACTTTTGAGAGAGTTAAAGCGTAGTTTTTTTTCATATGAAAGACAGGACTCATTTGATGAAGTTTGCGGATAATCCTAACAGTTGTTGTTTGTAGGGTCGTTTTTTTTTGGTTTTTTAAAATCATGCTTAGAGGAACTGTAATTCCGCTTTTGGAGTCGCCCGGGGAGCCCCGGGCCAAGGGCCCGGGTGGGGTTTATAGGAGAGAACTTAAAACGCCGCTTTTGGATCGCCCGCTTGATACCGGCCCAAGGCCGGTTTTAGACGGGGAGCCAAAAAAAGCGGGTTTTATATTCTCTACGATGACCCTTCGTTGTTTTGACCTTGAGTTACGGGACCAAGGAGCCGAAGATTGTTCACTGGGACGTTTGACCTCTATCGCATCCCTTTTTTTTTTTTTTTTTTCTGCCCTTTCCCCCTTTTTCTTACGCTTATTTATATTTTCCCTGGCCTTTCTGTTTTTCCTATTTAACATTTTGCTGGGCTACCACTTCGAGAGAAGGTGGAATGATTTTTAAGGGTGGGATGGGGGCCTGTATAAGAGTACAGGGGGTACGTTCTTTTTAAATGCCCGGGTTCGCCACCAGAGCCCGAGTCGTGGGTTTTGGAGTCAGCCAGGAACGGGAAGGCCCACTGGAAGCCGTGCTAAACAACAGTTTGTCACTAGGCCCAAAACACGGGATGGAAAAGTCGCTTGGCTGTCAGTATTGTTAAACTTTTTGTGCGCAGGGATGTTTAAGAAAGAATGAATGAATAAGTGAAAATTAGCAAGGAAATGAATCGAATCGAAGACAAATTTGAAAGGCACCTTTAAAAAGAATTGACCCGGGTAAATGAAGTAGAAAAAAA
>JAFLJL010005112.1:2500-35000 GCA_018398815.1 Conus ventricosus
CGTTACAGCCGTTAGTAACGGTCATAACGGTAAAATAAAACATCGGGCATTATTTGTGACCCATAATGAACATACCTACAGATTTTCAGAAAGGTCGGCCAAGTACTTTCTGAGATATTCCATAAAGAAGAAAAACCGTTACAGGCCGTTACAGCCGTTAGTAACGGCTATAATGGGGTAAACTAAAACATCGGGCATCATCCGTGACCCATAATGAACGTACCTGCTCATTTTTACAAAGATCGGCCAAGTACTTCCCGAGATATTCCGTAAAGAAGGAAAACCGTTACAGGCCGTTACAGCCGTTAGTAACGGCTATAGCGGTAAACTAAAACATCGGGCATCATCCATGACCCATAATGAACTTACCTGCACATTTTCAGAAAGATCGGCCCAGTACGTTTGTCTGGAGCGAGTGGAACACATTTTGACCACGGACAACACACACAACACACACACAACACAAACACAACACACACACACAACGACACACACCCACCACAAACCACACACACACACAGACACACACCACACAGACAACACACAGAGACAAGCATTTCATCGTTCCCATCTAAAGTACACTCCCGTTCGATAATCTCATGGAAGGAAACAAAAATTGAAGAAAGAAAATGTATGCTTTCTCAACGATATAACATGGATTCGTTTTATGCCAAAGCAAAACCAGCTTGTGTTACATTTAAAAGGGCGAACCAGGGGGGGGGAGGGGTGGGGTGGGGGGGTGGGGGGGTGGGCGGGGAGGGGGATGGGGGGAGGGGGGGGGGGGGGTGGGGAGGGGTGGGGGGGGCGAACTTTTGTGAAAGACAAAAATAGACAATAATGACGGCGGCTCTGCAAGCCTCCTGTTTATTTATCTCTTTTAAGGGATCTTTGTAATTATTTCGGACAGTGTTGTGCAATCTTTTGAATTGTTTAAAAAGCGTTAGGAAAATGAATGTATGACCGAGATAGTTCAGTGTCAGTAATTGTCTTTGGAAATCGAATGATAATGTGATTGGAATATATCAAGAATATGTTCTGGTTAAATGTACACCCAGGTTACCTTAAGTTGCTAGTATAGTAGTTTGTTAGCGGGGCCAAAGGTTTTCGCGAAGAATGTTGTAAATAAGTCTGCTACCCGAATTACGTTTGCATACCGACGTCGGGGTACGCGATTTATTGGGTTTAAAACCTTACTACTGATAATGGCAAGAACAACATAGAAAAGAATACACGAGTAGTCGAGAAATTTTTTTATCAGTATCATATCAAAGATGCATAGCCACAGCGACTTGCCAGAGCACGGCAGGAGACGAGATTAAGAAGAGAAGAGAGAGAGAGATATAGAGAAGTAGAGAAGAGAGGAGAGAGAAGAGAAGTTATCGGGAGAGAGAGGAAGGAGGATGAGGATGTGGTCTTAGGGGAGTTCTCTAGCTATCTTCTAACTACTAAAAGCCTAAGAGAAATGTATTCGAGTCGTCATTAGTTTGTTGAGTCTGTCGACTGAGAATCTGCTATTAGTAGAATAGTAGAACTCCTGCTCTACTGCTTCGTGATTATGATTGAGTACAGTAGGCTATTGAAACCAGAAGTTACAATGTTGGTTTTTTGGTTTGGGTGTCCCTATATTCTTCAACGTTAGTTAAATAATAAAAGGATCCACTATCGTTTCAAAAAAAACATCTAACTTAACCCGGCCTAGGTGCAAAATTGTCAGACTGCGAGCCGAACACCTCCTACCCCCTAAACCAAAGGATTCTAACAACGAAACTCTTACAAGAAAAGCAACATAGTAACTCTACTGAGCACTTCACCTCTTATGTACAGAGTGAATAGCCCCAGCACATTTTAGAGCAGTGTAAAACCAGCTTTGATACTACTGTGTTTCCCAACACATTTGTCTCTGACTGCCCTCACGTTCCCCCTTTACACAGTACTGTCTTAAATAATGTCCAGCTATGAGGGTATGTGGTTATTTTGATATTATGTTATGCTAGAAATTCAACAAAAAGAAAAAAACCAAATGTCTAGAATATGATGAATACAATTTTATCATTCTCTATTCTCTCTTGCACATACTCAGCTTCTCCCAGCAGCACGGGATTTGTCCCTGATTGTTTCTTTCTCTTCCTTCCTTCTTTCTTGTTCATCTTCTTCTTCTTTCGTCTTCCACTCACACACGTCCTCCGTTATGTTCTCCTTCATAAAACCACGTGGGTGAAACAGTTTATTCTTCACATCATCATATCTTAGCTGCAGGTAAGAGTCTATAGGACAGCAAGCAAGCAATTAGTCGCCTATCGATATACAATTGCACACATGAGATATGGTGTGCTGAACGACTGACCGAAGATAGAGTTCAATTTATACGTCATTTAAACAAAATGCTTAGAGTTACTGATACAGAATGTTAAGCAAATATAGATAAGTGTTCATTATCCTATCCTACTGCTAAAACAATCAATCACGTTTGCAAGGTTAGAAAGCCAAAAAAGGGAGGTGGCTGTTAACAAACTGTTAAGTTTTTTCCATTAGCAGCTATAATGCGGTGCCATTCAAAGTCCACCTGGAAACTGATTAATTTATTATTGCCCGTCCAGATGTGACTTTTTTATTCTGTTTTGTGACCTTTGGGACTTCGACAGTGGAAACTCGACTAAATTATGTTTTACCTCTCTAAGGGACATCAAATGAAGAAGACAACGACCAACAATTTTCTGTGCTATACTTCCTCGCCAATCAAGGACATCAAATCAATGAATAATCATTATCACAGTGATCTGTGGATATAGTCGCCACTTCTGGACATCAAATGAAGATACAACACCAATAAATTCATGTTCTATAAAAAATAACTCGCCACTCAGGCCTGACATCAATGAAGATACAATAACAACCAGTAATTTAATCTTGCCATTCCCTCTGATTTCTATTCCCCCATACCTTCTCCAATACTTCTCCCACATCTTGGACATCAAATGGAGAACACAACAACCAATAATTAGCTGTGCTATATACATTCTCGCCACTCTCTCGGACATCAAAAGAGAGATACGAAAACAAAAGAAAAAACAACAAACACAAAAATTTAACTGTGCTATTTCCAATTTTTCTCGCCACTCTGGACATCAAATTAAGATACAAAACACCAATAAATCTTCCTATTCTTCCCTCTCGCCAAACCCTGTAGCTCATTAAAGAACAAATCTTACGGTATCGGCCCAAGGCAACCATCGTTAATCACCATTCTCATATTAGATACCACCCTGAGCAGCTACGTGCATGCGCATACCCATGTGAATCATGAAATATGGTGTGTGTGTGTGTAGTTGAGTGTGTGGCGTGTTCTTGATGCTGTGCGATTGTTCGTGCGGTTGAGTGGAGGAGATGGCGCAATGCGGTCGTGCGTGCGAGCCGGGTGTGTCAAGGCGGAAGGGGTGTGAGTGAGTTTGTTTGTGTGTGTGTTTGTGTGTGTTGTAGTGTGAGTATGTTTGTGAAGTAGTGCGCGCGCCTCGCTCGCAACGCGCCAATACAAGTTTGTGCCCTTGCATCAGACGAGACCGATAAGAAAGATAAGACAGAGCTAACACAACCACAAACCAAGACATTAGGGGCAGGAGGGGATGGGGTGTGTGGGGTGGGGGGGGGTATCACGTGCAGGAGAAAAAGGTGCAAAGTGCCAAAAACAACAACACAAAACGATAATCGACGGGCCAATAAAGATCATGAGAAGCTTTGCAAACACCACACAAATTTGTTCCCTTCATTCAGTAAATGGAACGGAGATATGCTGAGTTGGAAGGTGCACAGAGAGGATGATAACCACGTAAGTCAGCTTTGTAAAACTTGAAGATTAGTAGTTGGTTTAGTGGAATTGATACATTTTCCACCACACGGATGCTGTAAACAGGACTAATCCGAGGAATGAAGTTATAAAATAAAAGCCACACCTATCGGCTAGAAGGTATAGATACAGCTGATATTAACCAGGTAGAAATGCTAATTTGACGTAGAAGAGCTCAATACCGACGCGCTAATGAACCAGGAAACATACCTCAAATTATATATACCAAACCACAAAGATGAACTCGACGTTCCTCCCCGCACGACGACCCTTTATCAATGCACACAATCCAACTCGTACGACTGTTGTGTTCAAATTTATTAATTAATCCCTCAAATGAATGAATACACGGATTTTATCCAGCCCTGAGTGGTCATTTTCACCTTCCCCCCCCCCCAACAGTTTAAAAAAAAACATATTGACTAATAATGCATAATGCCATAAAATTCCTCTCTCTCTCGTCTCCTCCCCCCCACACTATTCTCTGTCCTCTTCCACTCATCTCTCACTCTCTGTCTCTGTCCTCTGGGTCCTGTCTCGACTCTCTCGATCCGCAGCGTCTCCCTCTCTTCTACTCTCTGTGCCTCCCTCCCCTTTCTACTATGTGTAACGAATGCAGAATAAAAGAGGAGATTGAATCTTTTTTTTCTTTTTTTTTTTTTTCCCTTTCATATCAATGTGAGAGATGGAAAGGAGGTTGCTGACGTGGTGTGGTGGTGTATGGAGCGAATAAAGTGGAGGGATCTGGTATCGGTATATTGTGTGTGCTTTTTTTTTTATTTAATAAAGTACCTGATGCTTTTTGACATCTTTCATTGTTTTTCTTTTGCAGCTGCCAGTCTGGTCAGTCTGTGGGGGTCGTCCACTTATTGGTCGCAGTTTCCCTTCTCTTTCAGGTCTTCAGAGTGATGTTAACCGCTGATTAAACGGGAACTGACTGTTAATGAATGGCGACCAGTTCCGGACTGTTAATAAAAAGACAAACCTGCGGGCAAGAAAAAGTATTTTCTCTGCTGGTTTTTTTCTATTCTTTTCTTTTTTTTTCCTTCTTCTTTCTGTTCTTATCTTCTTTATATTCTTTTTCCTTTTTTAATCTTTGGTCTTTCCAACGATGAAGAAGTAGGTACTTCATGAATCAGTGCTCAAGAAGTGTTTGAAGAACAAAACGCGGGACATCAATCTATGAGCTCTGAGTCAGGAAGAAAACATTAAGTATAAAAAAAAAAAAAAAAGAAGAAAAAAACCCGCCTAAAGGGGGACGGAGGAGGAGGGACCACAGCCTTGCATGTTAATAAAAACAAAACTATATAGTATCATTATCGTATCACTGACCAGAGCCCAACACGTCCCCCCAACACAAGACACGACACACACACACAACAGCACAACACACACACACACACGAACTACACACAACACAACACAACATCAAACACACACCATAAACACACACCCAACACACATCCGCACACACAGCACACGACCAAACAGACACACACATACATACATACCCACACTATACACTCTCTCTCTCTTCTCTCGTCTCTCTCACGTCTGTCCCCCTCCACAACAGCACACACACACACACACAACAACACACACACCGCAGAACCAGACACACAAAACCACACAACATGAACACACACACACACACAACAACCCAACAAGCCACACACAGCCGCACGCACAGAGAGAGAAGAGAGAGAGCTCGGTATCTGCGAGAGGTGCGAGCTATATATGAATCTCTCGAGCGATCGAGCAGAGTAACAAAAACATACCGCCCTCGCTCTCAAACCCCGCCCACATAAAATGCCAGTATACGGGGCGGTTGCCCAATGCTATGGTTAAATATGTCTTTCACTCACAATTAATAAACCCAACACCCAATGCCAACTGAGGAATGATTACATCCGTTTCAATAAACTATTTTACTAAACTTTTCAGATTTTAGGTTTTTAGCTTAAAATCTGTGTGTTTTTATTCCCTGAACAAATTTCAATAACATCATATTATCGCCACCGGCTGCATCAAACATCATGCAAATGCGTCTCATGTCGTCATGTGAAAAAAAACGCACAGTCATTAACTGTTCTCTAAAGTCATTTAAAACAGATTATTATTTTTGACATAAAAACCCCACACCTTATTACCAGCCAATGTCTTACCACGAAAGCCCAGTTTAGACGAAAGATGTTTCTTTTTTTAAGCTATGACACTTTCCTATCTGCCGAACAGGAGTCCATCTATAATAAATAGTGTTCTGCGATCCTTTACAAACAGTCTATAAAAGAGTATCAAAAAAAACACTTCAACTCTGGTCAGTTATAATTTGTGCTAGGAACATACAAACTATAAGTTTCATCATCAGTCCATGAAAACCTTCTAACCATGATATGCTATGAGATCCATTTAAGTGTGTGGACCATAAAATCACAAATGAAGCAAAATTAATTAGCGATAAACTTGATTGTACTAAGTGCCTAGTGACAATATGTTTTTTCCACACATACCATCTGAGTCCACAAAACAATGAACCAATGAGGTGTCTTTTTTATAAATCATAAAGTTTAACGAGCTCAATCCAAAGTTTAATATATATTATAACAAATGTACAATCTAGATAAATATCCAGTTTATTGTTTTTATTATACACACATGACACACCCTTGTTCATTATAATAAAATCCAATAAGAATCGAAAATGTTTAAGAGTTCATATAATCCAAGACAGTTCGTCTTTGAGATTGCTTCTATTTAGACAAAAAATTATTTTGTCCCACGGTGTGTAATGACCTTAAATAATCCTCGCTCCCCACCGATGTAAAGAACGACGACAGTACCTTTAAAGTGTTTTGTCATCCGATTCCCAAAATAAACGTCTAAACGTTATTGCCAGCTAATTAGAATTCCTTATTATACGGACGGTCACTAACTAACTCTGAAACGCCCACGGTCCCCATTCCCCACGCTCAACTTCTTAAAAAAGACAGAAATTTCAAATATCATTGTTCACGTGTCTTGCCGAAATTTACATTTGTGGAAATGAACTGTAATTTTGTAGAAAAGCATCTTTCAAAACTGATTCTTTTCTGAGGGAGGAAGTAAGCTTGTTTGCCTTCCCAAACCGGTTTATTATGCGATCTCTTATTCCGACTATTGTCCTCAAGTGAAAGGCTATATAATAGTAAGGGACGCCCTGTAGTTGAGTGCTTTTCTGAAACTTTTTAGTGGCGGTCAAAAAAATGTAAATGGCTTATGAATTCAAATTTTATGTCCCATTCTTTCTTCAAAAGTGGTTCTAAGTGCCAATTGTTTGCTGTTTAGGTTTCGAACTATTTAATTCAAAATGGCCTGCATCAATTGTTTCTACAATTACGCATTTATTGTTTCTAGTATCGTAAACTATTTTTTTGTCTGTCGTCTCCACATCTTATATCGTTATAAAACCATCTTTGCTGTACTCAAAACCAGATACAAAGCGCCTATTTCATTCCCCGTTCTGTTCAAAGTCCTCAATGTCTGCAAGTCTTTAAATTGTTAAAGGTTATAAACTATCTCAGGGCGGCTAATGTAACACTTACCCGATTCTTGCTGGTCCACGCCGACATTAGATCTTTAAGAACAACTAATTATTTTTCTTCTAAAAACAATGTGCAGGTTATCACATTTCACGACTTGTTCCCCTTTTATCCTACAATTGTCCTGCTGATTTTTAAAATTAAAAAGATCCAGAACCCCCGTCCCACAAAGCTAATCTTTAAAAACTGTAAATTAGGAAATGTAATAATTTCATACATAATCGCAATAATTGCAGTCTTTCCTGATGGAAAGAGCTCTTAAAAGACAAAACTAAGAACCGAGTTGAGGGGCCCTTACCATCAAATAAGTTTTCATCAGTGCTCAGCTCATTCCAAATGAACATAGAGTAATGAATGTAAAGCAAGAATCGAGCGGGATATTTCCTCCGTTTTTCCCCTTTTTCACCGCGCCTCATAAGTAGTTTGTTTGGCGTAACTCTCCACCTCCAAAACTAATAACGGCTGTTGATTTGGCAGTTATTAAACCTAACATTTTAGCTATGCTCTCCATCTAAAATAGTAACCTACTTCTTCTTCTTTTTCAGGTTATAAAAGGTCAACATTGATTTCAGATTTCGTCGATTGGTTAAGTTTGAGAGTAATGTTCAAAGTTAACTCATATAATGTCTTCTTTTATGTGAGCAAGAACCTCCGAAATAAGAATATAAAAAAACCACAGGGGTATGTTAGACCCTGGCTAACTAATATTCCTCTTATTATCAACTTTTTTAATCTTCTTAAATCTTCTTTGGATTCACTTATATAAAACCCTACGACTTATTGTAAAAAATATTTCAAAGGGCGTTTACCATTGACTGGTTCCCGCAATCGTTATCCAATAGCACATGAATTAAAAAAACGAAGGGAAACGTCTGAGTATGTAATAGTTACAAAACATTTTTATAAACAACAAACTAAAAAAAAAGAGAGTGCAACTCTAATACTATGCTTGAAGCAAAATATTTTCTGATTGGTGGGGGGTGGGGGTTGGTGGGTGGTCCGCACTGGGGCAAATAAAACAAACTTAAAAATGAATAACCACAGAAACACTAGATCAAACTTGTGACTGTCATCTGACAACCTTAACGTAAAGGATCTAAACTCCAGAAGAAGAGCTCTCATAAAACCCTCCAAATTAAAAAATACCACATCCCGCGAAAGTGAGTGTATAGGATAGTCAACCGATGGCAGTATTTAAACAGAACCAGTTAAACTTTTGCTGTGTTTTTGGTGGTCATCACAGGATTAGGGAGTTTACGTAGGCTGATCACTTAAAGAAGAAGAGACAAACCAGATAACCATAGGGGTGAGGTCATGAACAGAATTCATTACTATAAAATACACCATCAGTCGTATATATGACTGAACATAACATCGGCCAATCACCATTAAACCAAATGAAACAACCGAATTACAATAATCCATTCAGCAACTAGACAAGACAATGAATCTTTTTGAAAGGATCAGTTAACGAATTCAAAATAACGTGGTCAAACAGCCATTTAGGACAAAAGTTGGATCTATAAAAAACAAGGCTAAACTAGGGGGCAACCGCCTTTATAGTAGTGGGGCTGTGCACAGCAATTAAAATAGAAACTAAGACTTGGAATCCTCCTTACAACATCTTGTCTCAACAATCAGGCACTAGCATTTTCACACTAGGGTCCATTAAGGAGTCAAGAGCAATAAAAAAACATCAAGGACATAACCATTTAAATCTTAGAACACCATAGTAAGGAGGCCTAGACAAAAGCATGAATAGAACGAATAAACGACTCTGTCCGTACTTAAATAGTTTGGTGTTTGCTAGGTTTTCGTCGTAAGAAGCCCAATGATATCGAAAACATAAAAGATCCCTTCTACAGGCTTTGACGCCACAAAAACAATACTATGCAAATTAAGATGGACGCCATAAATTACCAGTCTCTGCAGTTGATTGCCTTCAAAGTAATTAAAGAAGGTAACCAAAATGTTTTACAAATACGGCAATGAACGACAAGTAGACTATGTGCTGTTGGTACTGTTTATTCTTACATGCTGCCTGTTCTGACCTCAGCTCCATAAAGGAACAATAGATAAACTACAATCATGAAATCCTTGTGGCAGGCAAGAACAGAAAGATCGGAAAAAAAAAACGAAATAAAAGAATCTGAGCCAGTAATATTGCAAGCATTAAGACAAACCAAGATGACCCCTCCCCCAAGACTAAGTCATCCAATCCCGTGGTCCAAAACAAAAAAGGACCGTTAGTAATACCCACGGAAGACGCAAAAAGAAAAATAAAGATTAACCAAGAAATATGAAAAGTACGAGCGACTATATGTTATTATTGGATAAACATGTAACACCTGTCCTAAGTATTTAACTCATCATTTATTTATAACCAAAAAATTTAACACCAACAATTAAGAAACTAATTGACCATAAGTAGCTCGGCCATAAAGCCAACAACTTTAGGGCTGCCGTAGACAAAAGCCCCGAGCTAACAAAAAACAAAACAAACCCCCTAAAAATACCTCATGTACAGCGTCATTTGGCTTTAACTACACCGTCTAATTTTGTTTTTAAAGTAAACCCGCAAGAAATTGAAACAAGCTGTTTTATTTTTGTTATAACAACCCAAGATTTATCAGGATGGGAAGGAGGCGATGGCGGTGGAGGGCAACGTCTGGAGGCATAATTTTTATTTTTTATTTTTGACCTTCACCGCCGGTCCAGATAAAGAGCGCATCACCATGTACCTTATAATGCTAATAAAACCAAAAAGTAGGCCGTTAACGATACACGCGATGCAACTGATACTCCTCCGCTTGCTCTCTACTCTAAACCAGTGTTCGTGATACGTTCTGCTAGCGTAGATGGTTTACATCCCATAAAAAACATTCTTTGGAAATTTTCGTCCTTATCTGCACACTGGTTGAGTTCGTAATTGTACTCGTTAGGTAGACAACACTTCTAGTCTTGCTGAACCTATATCTTGTCCAAGATCTTTTAAGTCAATTGGTATATTCAGTTCTTTAAAATATCAGGCCCCTACGATGGTAGGCGTCATCAGCCTCCAACGATTTTTCCCACTATCCTCTTATTATATTTTATATCCTATCCCACATGCTATGAGTCAACACCACACCTCCCAGATTTAGTCTAGAATTGTTTTGGATTAATTCGCCTTCGTTGAAGCTTCATCTCAAAAGCAAGATCAAGCGGTGCCGATATTTATTTTCTCGCCTGGGAAGCGGTGGGGGCGGACGTGAAATCGGTTTTAAAATTGCTGTTAGTCTTCTGAAAAACAGGTTTCTGTCTTCTTTCTTCTCTGCTTCTATTACATTTAATAATTCAACGTCTGTGATTGATTTAAAATTTCTTTAATTTAAGTACCAATGGTTTTGATAATTTGGTTAATGCTGTTGGAAAGTTCTTTGAAGGTTGAGTTTGTTGAAGTAATAGCAACAGCAACCCTATCAAATTAAGGGTTTTGAGAAAAAGTCCAAGGGTAAGGCGATTTTTGTTCGCAGATCACCCTGCTTCATAGTCTTAAATGGTACTTCTAAATTTTTGTTAAAAACTTTTGATGGTCTACGTGTTTAGGTATAAAGCAGAAGACACGTTAGTCCAGATTTCTGTTTTATCACAAAGCAAATGACATCTTATTTATAACCTCTTCCCAAAATCATCAGTTTGTATAAATTCGGGAGGTTATCTTGACCTATAAAAAATTTTTTGGTACAAAAGATTAACCCTTACTATTTCTGTATAAAACACCGGACGCACTGCACACGGCCGAGCAAATGAGATGCCGCTGAGCAAGCTGAGTCAAAGGTATCAATTCACCAGTTGACGTCTCCAGGATAGCACTAGGCAGGTGACCAGACAAAATCTACTTTTTCTTCACCTTCCAATTCCTTCCATTTTCTAAAATAATTAACCTTTTTATTTTTGTTTTAATTAAAAAATGTCACAAGCCGATATGGGAATTCAATACTTGACCCGCATAGAAGACTGAAGAGCCCCTTGGCGTGAAGGGAAAAAAACGGAATATTACTGGTCCAAATAATCCATCTACAATTGTATCAGATCAAAAATTCATACTGTCAAAACTCAGACCTAGGAGCATATTAAGTGAATTTGTGCCTAAGGCTCCTCTGCTCAACATACTTCAAAAATAGAACTATGCGAATCAGCAACAGACCCAAACAGGACAGTTTGTCCAGATCTGGGAACGGGCTAATCGTTAAGAAAAATTCCTATTAAACATGAGGGGCAAAAATATTTTCTATTACACAATGCAAGACATATTTTTTAATCAATTCTGATTTATGCTAACCGTGAAATGAAATGGAGGGCTGATCATGCTTTTCATTAAAGAAAATAATAAGCACAAAAACAACACTAGAATACGTTGCTGTTCGATGCTAAGAGACGGAAACACAGTAAAATGTAGGGAAAATTTTGACGAATGTAAAGAATCGGCTTTTCCATTCCCTATAGATTTTGATATGATTAAAAAAAAGACAGAGCGCATGCACCATACAGTTCAAGGAGCATAAAAAGACAGATTGGTTCAATGAACTAACTTTAATGAATACAAACGTTTAAACAGATCATCATACACCGAAGCCAAGTACGGAACCCGTCATATCTGACAACCTCCGTTAGAGTTATGAACGTTGTTAGCAACCCTAATATTTAGCAAGGCTGAATGAGCAACACTTATCAATCAAAATTAAGCAATATAATACGAAAGAGTGGATTCATCAATACAACAAAATAAGCGCCAGAAGCAAAGAATGACGACTATATGGAATTTTAGTTATAGTGCCGCAAGCCAGATCCACGTAAAAGGTAATTTTAATTGCTTGTGTGAAGATGAAGAACACCATTCAAAGAGAAGTGAAAAGTTTATTAATCCTAAAATAATCGAAAGTAAGCACAGGGCAAATGAACGAATATGAAGGTAAGTCTGCCAAAACCAAATCAAAAAACGACGCTAATCCGTAGCGGGGCTTAGACCTTAAATCAGCATAATTTACCGAAATAAAGGAAAATTTTAAGGTGGTGGAGGTGGTTGAATGTCCCAACAGTAGAACCTTGTGTCTAAAAAACGTATCTAGCAAGCATCAACAGTGTTTAGCTTATGAAGGCAAAAATTACCACAACATGACTGTTATATAATTTGATAGACCAAGGAGGTCAACAGAGGATAATCCATTTGCCAGGAAGTAGGGAGAAACGGTTAAAGGACGTAATAAACAAATCAAATGGATAAAGAAAAAAAAGATGGCGAAAAGAAAACCTCTTAAAGTACCTTGTTTATTAATCTTAATATATGCGCATCTGAATATACAAATAAACAGAAAAAATATATACATACTAAAAAGTTAATTTTATACATATTTAAATAAGTCATGTCTGTTAAAGCATTAACCCAATGTGGCCCTAACAGCACCAGAAGGTACGCCAAAAAGAGAAGGGATAGTAGAAACCCCAAAACCATAGAAAAAACCTTTCAGATTAACAAACATTACCAACAAATGCAGTCAACGTTAACTAGAGCGATACCTAACAAAGTAACAGCAAAAACAAAAAAAAACCAAAAAACGAAGGATTCTTGCTTGCCTTTAACTGTCTTGTTTACATAAGTTAATTACTAAGAACTAATACAGTAACCACGACTTTGGAGAGGTTCTTCTATCAGCAGAACAAATGAATGTCTCTTAGCAATAGGCGTAGTTCACCGGAAGCTTATAACCCATTAGGAGGGGGGCGTTTGTCATAACTCTAGGCCTGTTTTCATTAGTGCTGTAAGTGCTGCAGCTAGCAAAAAAAAATTAACAACTAAAAACTTCCAAAAGCACACAGTTTATGGTTCAATTAATAACAGCTAAAACTTAGTTCGTCAAAACAGACAAAAAAATAAAGCACAGTTGAACTCAAACATTCCAACGGTATGAAAGAATTGAAAAAAAAAAATTAAACGTTTACCTCCCAGTCGATTTTGATGACTAATAAAAAAGACAAAAGTGATTTTGATCTTCAAAAAAAAAAGCAAGTGCAAAGTTTTTCTCAACGCCCAGACAACCGAGCAGATACAAAAGGAATGTTTAAAAAAAGTAAACGAGACATTAAAAACTCAGTAACTAAAAACAAGCTCACATATAAAAACTATTCAAAAGGTTCGTTTAATATAAATAAATATTTAAAAACTTAATTATTTATAGTCCAAGCACAAAAAAGGAAAAGGGAAGAGCAACAGAGAAAACCGTTGAAATTGATTCTGTCTACAGGTAATTTTATTTTAATTTAAAAACCAAATAATATGTTTTGGTTAGAAAAGAAAACTCTCAACATGGCTAAGAAATAAGATATATGAAGTACCAGACGAATTGTTGAAGGAATGCTACGGTATAGCGTTTGTCAAAAAAAAGCTTTAATGATATAATCTTGAAGTCAAAGAATCAGAAACGTACAGGCAAGTGTTTTTTCAAGCTATATTCACAAGTTTCCAGGTAAAACTAACAATAGACCCGCCAGTAGAAAGTAATGTTAGCTGTTTAAATCGACTATAAAACAATAATAAAGACAATCTAGAAGTCTGGGTCTCAACAAAACAACAGACTATCCTCGTTCACCATAATACTTTAACACCTGGTAAGGGCAGACCAACTGCTTACCACAGTTTGATGTGGCCCTCTGAAGAAGCCAAAAATGAAGAGGCACTGGTTGGTCAGAGGGCGAAGTCAAAGAGATCAGATTAAAACAGGCAAATAAGATCCGAAGTAGGCAAGTATTACATTTCACTACCTCCAGCAATAGACGCAAAAAGAGCATTCTGAACCAAAAAGAAATCAGACAACAAATGTTATTTATGGTGTAGTGTTCTTGCAAGCTTCAATACGGGGGTAACGATACGCCCGCAAAAAACGCAGAGAAGTAACTAACTATGAACCTACATCAAGATCTTAACTTAAGTGGAATATCCTTATCCAGAGTAGCTTGGACAAAATTGATCATTTGTGAGGAAGAACAAAAAAACAAACCAAAACTGTTTACTGAATACACATGTTCCTGAGAAAAACAAATATGGTGCCTATTAGAGTGTTCTAAAGATAGCCCAACAATAGGTTATAACCCAGACAAAAGCCATTTGGGACTTACTCCTAATGTCACAACATTACACATTGATACGCACAATGAATTAGACTAATGCAGCAACTTCAAAAGATGGTCACAAACACTAATTTCTAGTCAAAATGTTTAACAAGAAATCTCCAAACCCGTTCAAGCCGCGCTATGAACATAAAAATACATTGAATTAGCCCATTGACTGTAAGAAGACAGAACATAATTACGGGTCCGAAAGAAGGACAGTAGGTTTGTTTTAAATAAAAATTAGAACAGGAAACGGCTGCAAACGAGTCCAATAATATGTAGTTTACGCAGACTTCGAGTCGCATATGATCCTTATACGGCCCCACAGCCCACAGAAACATACTTTCCGAAAACAGTCTTAATGATAATCATCAGATTAGTTCATTAGCCTTTAAGTTGTCAGGTCGGATGCGACCATTCAGAGCCAGAATTATAGTAGAGGGCCTAACACAGCTGCAGAATACAACATAGAAGAGCATGCAGCAAGTGCGTAACGCCTGTTTCTAATAATCTGAATTTATCTGTTGAAAAATCAAGATGACGCCTAAAGACCAACAACAGTAATGACTCTCAGCCACCCATTGTATGGATTTGTGTTTTAGAACTAATGTCTAACAGTGAGGAACTCGACAGGCAGGGAAAAGCCAAATCCAACAGTAAGAGACCAAGATCACATTAGCGGAAAGTTCAGAGGAGCAGCGCCACAACAACTGCAAACTTCACTAAAGATTTGAACCAAAGAACATGTGAAGCTGCCCAACATTCTTCATAACGATTGCGTAGGTATAACGTAAGAAACGACTCTCACTTAATAATGCAAAGCAGGTAACCAACGGCTTCAGGGTAACATGCATTGGCACCATTCATCAAAAAGTAACATGTTGGTTTTCACTTAAATAACATTCTTTATTTAATGACTCAATGGCAACAACCTGATTTGATCAATTAGAGTCACTGGCTATGTCCTTAAAGTCCGAGCCCAATAACAGAAGAATATTTTGACCCAACTGACTTGTTAGAAAGGGCGTTTACATTATAAAAAAAAAACCCTTATGAGTACAATGAACAGTTGGCAAAGGTTGACGAAGAAACACTTTCCGCCTAAAGGCGCGTTACTTTTCTTAGTCTTAGAGGAAAGGGACAATATGATTCTGATTACCAGCAAGCTCAAGAAGCATGGCAGAAGTTAAGATGATAAAACAATGGAGACTATCATGATTCATACATGATGGCTGACGTTTGTTTGTTGGCGACATTTTTTGAAACATTACAGAAAGACCTAGCAAAAACATTAAAAAGCCTGGATCCCGCGCATTACATTTCAGGCCTGGGATGAGTGGGATGCCTTTCTTAAAGTTTACTTGGGAGTATCAGATAGATTTATTGTCAAGACCTGCCAATATTCAGAATGAATGAAACGGATTGCGTGGAGGAAATTAAGTATGGCGGTCGCTCCATTACTGTAAAGCAAACAACAAATACCTAATGAAATATGATCCAAGTAAAAGGTGCTTACAATCTCATGTATTTAGATGCAAAACACTCTGTATGGATTGGCTAAGCCAATCACTTCCCATTACGTAAACTTTAAAAATGTAACACTAGTGGTATAAAAGCATTCAAGAAATTTGTAGAACAACTGCATACCTCTTACAGCAGATCGTAAAAAGGTGTCTTATCTAGAGTTACTTAGAATATCCTCATGAACTCCATTGACCTACATAATGACTAACCCATTAGCAGCAGGAAGTCTAAAGATGGCAAAAACAGAGTCCGCCTAAAACTTTGCCTAATCTCGGGGCAAAAAAAATTATGTCTGACTTTACAGACTTCTGATAACAAATTTATTAAAGACCATGGTTTAAAGAAAAGTTGAGAGCAGTTCATGCGTAATAAATGCTTTGTGATCAAGAACAGTTCATGAAACCATACATCATGAAGAACACTGATCATAGGACCTAAATCCACAGATGCATCCGAATAAAGAAGACTATATTAATCATTTTCAAGCTGATTAACAACAGCTGTTCGGAAAAGTACTAAGGAAAATCCGCCACAACGTAAAGATGTCAGATTACGGTTGGTCACCAAGATAACGAAACAATTAAAGCTGACTTCAAACCCTAATTATCAGTACTTTAAGAAGGGT
This sequence comes from Conus ventricosus, assembly GCA_018398815.1. Taxonomy (NCBI): domain Eukaryota; kingdom Metazoa; phylum Mollusca; class Gastropoda; order Neogastropoda; family Conidae; genus Conus; species Conus ventricosus. The sequence goes on from JAFLJL010005112.1 coordinate 19,218, forward strand.
TTTCATGGATCTGCTTTTGGCCATAATGATGAAGAAAAAAAGAAAGTCAAATTGGAACAAACCTGTTTTAATTGGGTTTACTGTAGTTAGAATATCAAATCATTTGATGTTAGATTTCTTTATGACTACTTTAAAAAAAAAAAAAAAAACCCTTGTATCCAGAAGTCCAAAGTAATTACCCACAGATAACAGATAGTTTTTGATTATAGATTAACCCTACTGAAAGACATCAATAAAGACATGGAAATAGAAGTAGCTAAAGTCCATTGCGGGAACTGGTATGACACATCTGATTTACCCCTTAATTTCGCCATTCCATTCAACTGATACAAGAAGGTTTTAGGAAAGATGAAGGTTGAATTATCTGTAGGGTTATTAAGGAGTTATTTGGTTAAGGTCGAAAATGTACAGTATTTCGAAGCCAGGAGAAAACTATCAAAAAAGCAAAGGAATATCTCCTGCAGTGTTGTGCAGTCAAACATATCACATGACAACTACAAAGAAGCAATGTTCATAAAACATACATTTCATCATGACAACGTAAAACTACGATCTAATACTACATGAGATACAACACAACATTGTAACAAAAAAGTTCTCTTGACAAGCACCAACATCAAATGACGGTTAGATTAATAATCCAGAGTTTACATATGCAATATGAGAGGCACTGGTAGAAGGCATAATTACATACCTTCTTCATATTTTCACCCCACAGATTTAGATAATCTCAATCATATCATTATCCAATTCAGCCAAATTTATATTTTCAAGTATGCTTATGTGCTAGAATTTTTTTTAATTATTTCAAGAAATTCTTTTCCCCATATCCCTAATGATTCAAAATTTATGGATTTGGGTTTAAGGTGATTCTGGAAGATTTAGTCATGTTGTTGGTGAACCCTCACAAGAGTTTCCTTAATAATAGAATTCGTATCATATGATACCGTATCAATCCAAGGTCTTTTCTTTCCTTTATCATTCTGTTTCTTCTGTGCTTCCTTCTGACTTCCATTTATGAAGACCTCAAATATATTTATGTAAATTAGAAAATTAATTAAGCAACTGGACACTGTGTCTGGTTGGATTATCTCAGTTCTTTCCTTCCACAAAAGATACTTTTGAGGAGCTGGTTGTTTTGTTGTGTCATTTCTCGTAAATAATATCCGGGCTGATTCATTTTTTACAATTCATTTTATTTCCATATGGATCAACAGCTCCAACTGATCAGTTGCCCCTGATGCTAGTGTCCCCTTCTGCTTTCCCCCGGTAATAAAGGTACCTTACTTTAAACCAAACGGTAATTAGTTATGCTGGTTAGCACTGTAGTCTTTCAGAACATTTATAGTTTGGTTTTATTGATATGCTAGTACTGGTTTTAGCCCTGTTAATTTAAATGCATACATTATTCATTTGGCGCAAAACTGAGGGTCATTGCGTTCTAACCCATCTGTGATGCAGAATTGTCAATAAGCTCTCCTGTGATACTTGTGAAGGAGAAAAGTTCCATTCGGATAACTTGTTAAGTTAACGTTTTCACCAAAGCCCTGTGTCTGTGAACTTCCTGGAATGCCTCTTTTAATGGTAAATTCTATGTTTTAACAATAACTGAAACAGCTATGGCCTTTAAAATTCTTTTTCACATCATCACTTGAAACCAACATGCGAGGATAAAGTTAAGGCCGCTCGTTGGGTAAATCAGTTGTATGGCAGAGCATCAACAGCAGAAGCACTCTTTTGTGTTAAAGTTCCGCATCTTTGTATCTTGAAGCTATGTCAGATGACTGGAAGTGCGTGTATACTAAAATGTTAATTTCGACTAATCGTGTTCAGGGGGATAAATATAGAAGATCCATTTGATAGTGTCGTTTCGGTATTGTATTCACAAAGTGTGGTCTCTGTATATCGTCAAGGCGCAGTTAAATATATTTTGCCAAATCGCTTGTTTAGATAACCATTCTTTGCTTGTTGTATCGCGGGACAAACCTGCTGCAGTGCATAGTAGCTTTTTTTCATTGCTGTAATTCCCTTCCAATATCCTTATTGGCGAATAATAATAGTTGTTCATTTTTATCAGCCAAAATTATGCGCACAAAATACAACAGCCAGTCATACCAAAGACGATAAACACACGATTTCTTGCAATCTTATAGTTTTTCTTGTATGCTGATAAAGTCACTGGGAATGTTGGATGGGGGCAATGTCGCGATTGTTGACCTTTACAAGAAAATATCTTTTATTGCCTGGTCAACATCTTTAAATGTTGTAAGCTGCATGTCCCAGTTTTTTTCAGTTTGTCGTTAATGAAAAAATCAAACTGCTCAATTCACTTGCTTTTCATAGTAATCTTGTGCAGCTGCTATTAGCTCCAAAGCATTGTTATGTCTTTTATTTCTCACTTCATTAGATGTAGATTTACTAAATGCGTAAATACTTCCGCTAAAAGCATGCGCATTAACCACAGCGCCGCCTAACAATCATTCCGAAAGAAGCCATTTTTATAAATGTCTTTTTTATTTCCACATATTAATACTGTACTGGAATTATTCCTTGCTTAACTAGAAAATCTTTCGTATCAAACGAAGCTGTACATGATAGCAATTAGCTTATGCAGAATCCTCAAAGTCTAGCTGGCCAAGATCTGCTGGTTTAATTATAACAAGCTTTTTACCAAGCATTGTGTATCCAAAACTTAAGACCACCACGTAACAGCTGAATGGTATACAAGAATGGTAACAGTCTTTTTCCGTCGCTCATATATATAAAAAACAAAATAAAAAATATATATCAAGAAAATAAAACATGAACAGCGAACGATCTGCAAAACATACCTGAACTTATGATTACAATGAACAAGTTGATGACCAAGCTGTTATGCCAAAAAAAGAAATACTGTAATCTTTGGCAGCACGTGGAAAAAACCAACCAGTTCTCGAAATTAATTCAGCATAGAACAGATTTCAACACATGTTGCCACAGACATTGTAAAGTTCATAACAGTATGCAGCGCAACTAGGGATCAAGAATGGTAAAAATTGTAGTGACAAACATTTCTTCGTTTGTACACAAACTAGTAAGTAAATTAGCGCCTATTTATTCGAACAAAGATTTTAAGTATTCATTAACACAGGATCCAGTTTAAACAAAGATCATTAGAGTCTCTAGGATGGATCTATATTACAGATTTGGGAAAGGGAAAACATTATTGTCACCGCTAATCAGGGAATTAATTACTTTTAATATCATATATAATTTATTCCCTAAAAAATAGCCGAGCCAGAAAAAACAAGCAGAATCAAACACATTGAATCAGTTGAGAAATGACCAGTAAAAAGCCTCCAAATCCTGGGCGCGTTGGCCATCAGTCAAAAAATTAGCAGAGTGGAACAAACGAGCAAAATAATGTTACTAACTCCCAGAAAAAACTCCTAAAGAAAACATAACACCGCCAACACACCAACAAAGTGAAGCGCAGGCCCCCCATAGTCAATGCCGACCAATTAAAAAACTCCAGAACAAGAACAATTTGATTCAAGGCCTACAACACAAAGTCTTCGAGGAATATTGAACATAAAACAGATGTCATTTTGGCGCCATTGCTGCAGAGGTGTTATTACGGTATAAAATATATAACCAACGCCAGCAAAAAACAACGCAGTCAATAAAATCTCAACCACAAATACAGAGAGGTCCGAACAAAAAAAGGCACTGCCAGAACCGCCAAACAACAAAAGAACATTTAGATCCAAATCAGAATGCAAAAATACTTTAAGAACTCAAAACAATCAATATAAGTTATACTTGAAAAGAACGTTGGCTCTACTGTAGAAAATAGGTCTTAAAAACCAATCTTAGGTTATTTAGACCGTTAAGAACTTGAGGTGTACTTGATCAAGAAACTTTATTAGAACTTGAGTGACTTAAGTATAAACTTAGAGTATACCTTAATAAGAAACTTTAAAACGTGGGTGACTTAATTAAGAACAAATATAATAAACTTGGGGTGACTGATTAAGAACTTAATTAAGAACTTGGGTTACTTGGGTTGACTTAGGTGTGAAGGTGTCAAGTGTTTCAAAGGCTCTGCTACTGCAGTCACTGCCAAAGCCAGTTGCAAGTCCTGGATCAGAAAAGAGGAGCACAGCAGCAAACTAGGCCAAAAAACGACCCTATGTTTATCACTTGGCCATACACTCTCTCGCAAACACACACACACACACACACAAACGCACACACACACAACACACACACGAGAAACATTCAACACAAAAGAACGGGATGGTGCTTGCAGGGGAAATGTGAAAAGGTGGTCCTTTTGTGGTTCACACTTGAAATTGACGTAAATTCGACGAGACAGCCGCCAAAAGCCCCTATAAACATAGTCCAGAAATCAATAATCACAAGATCTCTCCAATATCTATCAGGCGGCCGCCTGAAAAGGCAGCCTAAAACGGAGGTGTGTAGGGCTAAGTGAAGCAGGTTTTCAGGAGAAATGTTTGCCAAGCGTTAACGCTAACCGTTTACTATTATTGTTAGAAAGCACGTCATACATCGACAGTAGTCCAAACCCGCCGACGCAGGCCAGCACACTGTTTAGGCCGTCCTGAGTGCCTCAACATCCCATCCATTCGCTGCTAGCCAGTCGGTAACGCGTAACCCATTAGCTATTTTTTATGAAGCCCGTCAACAGCAGTATCTAAAACTTGACAAGACAGTTGTTATATATAGCTGTTTCTTGTTTTAGAACCGCGTCATTCCAATCGTCCGTAGTTCAGACAAACTTGTCCAGTTTAAACCGTATACTTTAGTTGAAAGCTTGGAGCTGACTGTTTTTTGGTAGTGTAAGAGGGCGTGACCAAATACTCATAAATTCAGGGACTTGTCAACATGGAAGTAATCTGTTTCAAAAAACTTGCAAAAATATACCTCAATGGAAGATTGAACATTGAAAAAACCTGTGAGATATCCAAAAAGGATCTTTGCAATAGCACGCAATTAAGGCGCGCAACGATCATCAGAATCTCACCATTTCTCTTTGAGGGCACAGTTGCTCATCAAAACCATTTTTTGCACGGGCTTAAAGAAGTTTTTCCCCAACCGGAATGTGAAATCCACATCGTTTGGGCATCCTGTTTTCTTTACAATTTTTTAAATCCTTTTAAGCAGCCTTGGCCGCAATTTTCTTTTTCACAATGTTATCTGCAAAAAGGAATCAGAAAACGTTTTTCCTCTTGAAATCGTTGAGTTAATATCTGCTTGAATTTGAAGCAAGATATTTATGCAGCTCATGATTGGGTCATCTCATTCCTGCTTTTTCTTTTTTTCTTCCATTTCTTTAAACAATTGTAAAAGAGATTTATAATTGGCTGTTTTGGCAGTTATTGTGGACCTCTCTCTCTGCTTTACGGGCAACTTCAATCATTTTTTCAAAGTAACTTATATTTTCAATGTAAAGCATTCTTCTCTCCTCTGTCCATCAATTCCGTTGGTGATGGCTGGTGGTTATGTGATGATTTGAGCTTGTTGAAAAGAAGAAGCTTGATCCCATGGTCAGGTATAATTAAAGTTGAAAGGCATGTTGAGAAATCTTATATATTTTTGAAGAGCAACTTGCATTCCAGAAGTTCTTCTCTCAAAAATCTGAAGAAATGCTGTCTTGAGTACATAAAAATATTCAGGAGCAAACAGTAAAACACAACCTTCTCGCACCGCTCTCTGGCTAACTCTGTAAAAATAAGTGGGTGGCTATGCTGCGGCAAAAAAAGCCATGCGAGTACATTCACTAATAAATAACCGTTTGCACGTGAACATTCCCTGGACAGTGTAGGCACTGGGTCCGCAAGCGCCGCATATATCTTCTCCCTTACAAGTTCTTACTGTCGTCAACCAGCAATTAGGGCTGGGGCCCTTCCATTTACCTTTCTCATAATACCGTAGTGACAGAGACTCACAGTTTTGGTAAACAAGAATTGACATAGACACTATTATTATAGATACTGATCGGCAGACTTTAGAGAACAGTTAACGACTGTTAGTTATTAATTTCACAGGCGAAGAAAGACAGAGACGCATTTGATGAAGAAAGCCGCGAAAATGAATGTAAATGAAAAATATCATGAAAAACACAAGATTAAGCAAAAACTAAAATCTGAAAAGTTAGTAGAAATTAGTAATGAACACGGATAATCCTACACAGATATGCATGTTTGTAGGGTTTTTACTAGTTTTCGAGATCTTAATAAATTACCTAGCCTAGGGCAACGCCCAGAAACTGGATTGCGGCGGAGGAGCTAGGCTTGGTGTATTTTAGTTCTCTGAGAGAGAGAGAGAGAGAGAGAGAGAGGGAGGAGAGATCGAAGAAGAGCGAGAGAGAGAGAGAAATATAGGATCATTTCAACACTTGGCACAGGTAATCAAAAAAGTGAAAATTGCCATTCATTTTATGGGATCCTATTACATCATCATCTTCTGTTTCATCTTTTTTGTTGATATATAAATAAATACACACACAGTAAATCTATATATTAAAAATAAAAATATATATATATATATTATATATAATATATATAATAAACTAAATATGTAATTAGAGTTTAAAGACCACCAGAATTCTAAAAATGCTCAACCAATAGGGAGCGACATAACAGTTTAAAATAGGATTTTAAAAATGGAAGTCTAAATCTAAAAACACCCAACAACATGTTTTCGAGCAAGTGGGCTCTCCTCAGGGTAATGTATAATCAGGCACGCCACCAAGGTGTTACATAGTTTCGTGTGTGGCGTGATGAGCTCTGCGCGTGTGTGGCCAACAGTGGTCCTGTAGATTTTTTTTCCTTTTTGGGCGTGTTCAGGGGACGTGCCAGGAATGGGTGTCATTGTACAAAGATTTCCATTTGTGCCTGCAAATAATTAATCAATTCATACTTTAGAGTTAGGGATGCTAGATGGGTTTACACATGAAAATCAGCCACTTTTACTGGTATTTACAAAATTGCATTTTTTAGAAATGTTGTTTGTAAGGTTGCTGCTCATTTTATAATATTCCAATATATGTTGTAATCTATTTTTCTTATCTTTAAGCTTCCAATATAAATACTAGTTCTGTTTTGGTTTTTATATATTATCATTTTTTGAAGTGACAGATAATGGTTTGCATATCTGGGTTATATAAAATGTTTGCCGGATCCCTACGTATGTATACATACGGTATTATCTAAATAGGGGCCTTTGGGCCACACGGTTTTTTGGCCGTCCCTGTGGCCTCAACGGGGCCCCCCACCCCCTTCGCTGCTATCCAGGGGGTTAGCGTAACCATTACTATTTTTAGAAGCCCGCCCACAGTAGTTTCAGAAACTTGACAGACAGTGGTTATATATAGCTGTTTCTGTTTGGGAACCGCGTCATTCCAATCGTCAGTATTTTCACAAAACTTGTCAGCATTAACCGTTATTTTATTGGAAGCTTGGAGCTGATCTTTTTTGGTAGTGTAAGAGGGCGTGACCAAATACTCCTTAAATTCAGGACTTTGCAACATGGAAGTAATCTGTTTTAACTTGCCAAAAAAAATACCTCAGGGAAGATTGACAGTGAAAAAACTGTGGATATCCAAAAAGGATCTTTGCAATAGCACGCAATTTGCGCGCATGATCATCAAATAATCACATTTCTCTTTGAGCCATTTGCTCATCAAACCATTTTTTGCACGGATTAAAAAGTTCCCAAACTGGATGTAAATCATCACGTTTTGGGCATCCGTTTCTTTACATTTTTAACTCCTTTTTGCACCCTTGCCGCAATTTCGTTTTCATCAAATGTTCTGCAAAAAGGTTTTTCAGAAAACGTTTCTCTTGAAATCTTTGATTATATCTGCTTGATTTGATGCAGATAGTTATGCAGCTCATGATTGGTCATCTTTTTTCCTGCTTTTTTTTTTTCCTTCCTTTTCTTTAAACAATTGTAAAAGAGATTTTTTGGGCTGTTTTGGCAGTTTTTGTGGACCTTCTCTCTCTGCTTTAAAAGGGCTACTTCAATTTATTTTTTCAAAGTATCTTATATTTTCCCTGTAAAGCATTCTTCTCTTCCTCTGTCCACAATTTCCGTTGGTGTTGGCGGGGTAATGGGAGATTTTGAGCTTGTTGAAAAATAGAAGCTTGATCCATGTCAGGTAGAATTAAAGTTGATGCTGTGTTGAGAAATCTAATAGATTTTGATGAGCAAATTGCGATTCCAGAAGTTCTCTCTCTAATTCTGAAGAAATGCTGTCCCTTGAGACATAAATTTTTTCCCGGAGCACAGTAAAACCAACCTTCTCGCACCGCTCTCTGCGAAACTCGTAAAATAGGTGGGTGGCGTATGCTTTCGGGCAAAAATAGCCTTGCTGACTGTCACTATAATAACCGTTGCACGGAACATTCCTGGTCAGGTGCACGCCGCAAAAACCCGCTATTATCTCTTTCCCCTTTTAAAAATTCTTACTGTCGGCACCAGCAATTAGGGCTGTGGCCCTGTCATTTACCTTTCTCATATTACCAGTGACAGAGACACACAGTTGGTAAACAAGAAGTGACATAGACACTATTTATTATAGATGACTGTTCGGCAGACTTTAGAGAACATTTAAAGACTGTAGTTTTTTTTCACATGAAAGACAAGGGGACGCATTTGATGAATGTATGCGCGAAAATGATGTTATTGAAAATGATCAGGAAAAACACAAGATTAAGCAAAAACTAAAATCTGAAAAGTTTAGTAAATTAGTATTGAAAACGGATAATCCTACACAGTATGCATGTTTGTAGGGTTTACTAGTTAGAGAACTAATAAATACCTAGCCTAGGGCAACCGCCCGAAACTGGTTGAGGGCGGTTGAGCTAGGCTTGGTATTTATTAGTTCTCTGAGAGAGAGAGAGAGAGAGAGAGAGAGAGAGAGGAGAGAGAGAGAGAGAGAGAGAGAAATAGAGGATCATTTCAACACTTGGCACAGGTAATCAAAAAAGTGAAAATTGGCTTTCATTTTATGGGAATCCTATTACATCTTCTTCTTCTGTTTCTTCTTTTTGTTGATATATATATATATACACACACATATAATATATATATATATATATATATATATATATATATATATATATATATATATATATATATATATATATATGTAATTAGAGTTAAAAGACCACTCAGAATTCTAAAAATGCTCAACCAAATAGGGAGCGACATAACAGTTTAAAATAGGATTTTAAAATGGAAGTCTAAAAACCACCCAACAAACTTGTTTCGAGCAAGTGCTCTCCTCAGGGTATGTATAATCTGGGCACGCCACCAGTGTTACATAGTTTCGTGTGTGGCGTGTGAGCTCTGCGCGTGTGGGCACGTGGCCTGTAGATTTTTTTTCTTTTTGGGGCGTGTTCAGGGGGGACGTGCCAGGGAATGGTTCATTGACAAAGATTTCCATTTGTGCCTGCAATTATTAATCATTTCTACTTTAGAGTTCAGGGATGCTAGATGGGGTTTACATAATATCAGCCACTTTTCTGTAGTACATAAGTTGCATTTTTTAGAAATGTTGTTGTATGGTGCTGCTCTTTTTATAATTTTCCATGATATGTTGTAATCTATTTTCTTATCTTTAAGCTTCCAAATATATTTACTTAGTTCTGTTTGGTTTTATATATTTTTCATTTTTGAAGGACTGTTTATGGTTTGCATATCTGTTTTAAAATGGTTTGCCGTGATCCCTACGTATGTTTACATACGTATGTCTAAATAATTTACTGTTTTTTGTTTTGTTGGCTTCTACTGTGATTTTTAGGTTATGGCTTTGAAAAATTTTGCAAAGTTCTTTTTTCTTGTTTCAATGATTTTTTGGTTTATTTTTTAACGTGGCAAGACTGTTATCTCTGTATAAGCCAACCTGTTTACCAAGTATTTTCTGTATATGAGACAACATGAAAAGTCCAACTAATCACAAGTTTCAGCTCCATCATAAGATCCCATCGTGACATCGAATGTGGAATTTCTGCTGTTTTTTTTAATCCAAGTTTCATTGTTGATATGGAGAAGGGTTTTCTTAGTTTGGAGAATGATTTCCATCTCAGAACCTGTTATATTTGTATATTTGTTGGCGAATCTTAGTGCTTCAGTAAGTAATTCCTCATCAATGGAAGGGTAGAATTCCACTATGTCAAAAGTAATGAACACTGTATTTTTCTGTTGTTCAATTCTTTTAAACCATTGGATAACATCATAGACTATTTTCCAGAGATTGTATTCAGTATGTGGTGAGGCCGCTAGTGTGATTTTTCATTAAAAAACCCATAGCTAATGTATATCAACAAAAGATTATTCCTTAAACTGTCATGCAATGAGAAAGAAATCAGACGTGCAGCAGCCGAATACAAGAGGCGCTGAAAAAAAAGTGGCTAACAACTACAAAGACCAATATAACCCAGATAACAACATGAACAGCAACAGGAAAAAACAGGAAAGAAAAAGTATATGGTATAACTCCATATGGTGAAGAATCAAAAACTAACGTAGGAAAAGAATTCCTCAGCATCCTTAAAACATCATTCCCAACAGACAATGTACGATAATAAAAATAATCAACAAAAATACTGTCAAGCTATCATACTCATGTATGCCCAACCTTAAAATATCATTGTATTCTTCCAATAAAACCAAAAACAACACAACCAACGAGGTGATAAAGGATAATCTTGTAAATGCACAAACAAAGACCAGTGCCCTCTGAATAAAAAATGTCCTCTACAACCATATTGTACACCAAGCTACGGTAACAACAGAACGTGATAAAGAAACAAACATTAAGGGATCACGGCAAACCATTTTAAAACCAGATATGCAAACCATAAACAGCTTCAAAATGAAAAATATCAACCGAAACAAACAGAACAAGTAAATATATTTGAAGCTTAAAGATAAAATAAGATTACAACAATCATGGAAAAGTATAAAAAGAGCAACACCAAACAACAACATTTCCAAAAAAGCAACTTAATTACTACAGAAATGTGCTGATACTATGTAAACCCACTCCTGCATCCCTGAACTCTAAAGTAGAAATGATAAACAAATGCAGGCATAAATGGAAATCCTTGTCCATGCACATTCCTTAACACGTTCCCCCTGAACGCACCCCCAAAAAGAAAAAAAGCCTGCACCACGTGCCACACCGCAGAGCTCACACGCCCACACACCACACATATAATAACACCGGTGCGTCCCAGATTGTAAACCCTGAGGAGAGCATTTTTTGCTCGAAACAATTTTGCTAGGTTTTAATTTTTCCCATTTTAAAACCCTCTTATAAACTGGTATATATATATATATATATATATAAAATATATATATATATATATATATATATATATATATATATATATAAATATATATATATATATATATATTCGGCCTCCCCAGGCCGAGAGAGTGGGATTACCCCCATGCAACAATTTTCCCACTATAAAACCCTCACGCACACGTCCGTTATGCAACTCATCACCGATCTGTCAACGCACACACCTCAAGTCCCGTGGCGATGGGCACGTGGCGAAGCAACAGGTGGAGATGACCACTGGCAGTTGTAGTCACAATCCTGCATGTAGGCGGTCCATGGGCAGGTGGTCGTTCTTTTTCCTGAATCCGAGGGCAACAGGAGAGTCCGGCAGCACCCGTGGGCGACTGGGCAGCCTCTTTAGGACAGCACTGCCCACCCCCGGATGGGGGAGGGGCTAGAAAAGGTGCCCCGAAAAAATGCTTGCCCTTTACAGTCTGGTCAGCTTACCGCGGTTGACAGACTCATCCATTTTGCGGTCAAAAAATGCAAAAGAAAAAGCAAAGAAAACTCCTTTTAGGAGCCTGGAACGTTCGAACATTAATGGACAGAGCCAGTACGTCGAGACCGGAGAGAAGAACAGCGCTTGTCGCGAATGAACTCCAGCGATAACGAATAGACATTGCTGCACTCAGCGAAACCCGACTTGCTGATGAAGGCTCCCTAAGAGAAGAGGGAGGTGGATACACTTTCTTTTGGAAGAGAAAGCCACAAGTCAAAGACAGGATCCATGGCGTTGGATTCGCCATCAGGACAGCCCTGCTCAAAAGCATACCTGTGCTCCCGGTTGGCATCAATGAACGCCTCATGAAATTGCGTATCCCCTTCAGCAAGTCAAGACACCTCACAATCATCAGTGTGTATGCACCCACGCTCACGAGCCCAGACGACACCAAAGAGCTGTTCTACGAACAACTTGACCAGGCCATCAGGTCAACTCCTCAAAATGACAAACTCGTCATCCTTGGGACTTCAACGCCAGAGTAGGAAGAGACCATAGCAGCTGGGAAGGCATTCTCAGCAGACACGGAGTAGGCAAGGTCAACGACAACGGCCTGCTCCTCCTCAGCAAGTGTGCAGAACACAGCCTCTGCATCACCAACACCTTGTTCAGGTTGGCGGACAAGTTCAAGACCACCTGGATGCACCCGAGGTCGAAACACTGGCACATGATTGATTTCATCATCGTACGCCAACGCGACATCAAGGACGTCCGGGTGACCCGCGTCATGAGAGGTGCTGAATGCTGGCCTGACCACAGGCTGGTCAGGGCTGTAATGAGCCTGCACATACCACCGCCACACAGAAACCGACCAAAGACTGTCAGGGCCTCCTACAATGTCGCCAGACTGAAAGACCCGACCTGCCTCTCCCAGTTTCAACAACTACTGAAGAAAAGCTCCAAGACGGTCTGACCCCTGAAGATGGAACAGAAAAATGGTCCTCTTTTAAGGACATGGTCGCTGAGACTGCAAAAGAGGTCCTCGGAGCAAAAACCAGAGCCCATGAAGACTGGTTTGACAAGAACGATGAGAAGATCAAAGAAGCCCTCCATGTGAAGAACAAGTCTTACATCGAGTGGCAGAATGACCCATCGTCCGTCTCCAAACGCGAGAGATTCAAGACTCTCCAGGCCAAAGTGCAGACCGACCTACGTCTGATGCGGGACCAGTGGTGGCAGGACAAAGCGACTGAAGTACAAGGCTACGCCGACTCTCACAACGCCAAGAAATTCTTTGGCTCGCTGAAGACAGTCTTCGACCCTCAGCATCAGGCTGCTCCCCGCTACTGTCCTCCGATGGCGCAACCCTGATCAAGGACCAAGAAGGACTAAGCAAGCGCTGGCAAGAACACTTCAGCAACCTGCTCAACAGGCCCTCGTCAGTCGACTCGGATGCCTTGAACCAGATCCCTCAGCAGCCGATACAAGACACACTTGCAGTACCCCCCCACCATTGCAGAGATCCAGAAAGCAATCCTCCAGACGAGCTCCGGTAGAGCATCAGGAAAAGATGGAATACCTGCCGAATCTACAAGGCGGCAGGCCCCAACGCCCTAAAAGCCTTTCACGATGTCCTGCGGAGTATCTGGGAGGAGGAGAAGATGCCAGATGACTTCCGTGACGCCCTGATTGTCTCCCTCTACAAGAACAAGGGAAGCAAAGCCGACTGTGGGAACTACAGAGGCATCTCGCTACTCTCCATTGCTGGAAAGATCTTTGCCAGAGCCATCCTCAACAGACTCATCACTGTTTCCGAGCAGAACCTTCCCGAGGCGCAGTGCGGCTTCATACCCGGCAGAAGCACTGTCGACATGATTTTTGCTGTCAGACAGCTTCAGGAGAAGTGTATCGAACAAAACATGCCCCTATACTCTGTTTTCATTGACCTGACCAAGGCCTTTGACACGGTCAACAGGGAAGCTCTTTGGACAGTCCTCGAGCGCATTGGATGCCCGCCAAAGTTTGTGAAAATGATCAAGCTCTTCCATGATGGCATGACCGGCCAGGTCCTCCCAGTGGAAACGTGACGGAAGCCTTCGAGATCAGCAATGGCGTGAAGCAGGGCTGTGTCTTAGTTCCGGTCCTCTTCAACGTCTTCTTCACCTGCATGCTGTCCCACGCTGTCCAAGACCTGGAGAAGGGAGTCTACTTCCGCTATCTTCTGGACGGCTCCCTCTTTGACCTTTGTCGCCTCACTGCCAAGACAAAGAGCATCAAAGATCTCCTTCAAGAAGTCCTCTTTGCCGATGACTGCGCACTGGTGGCCCATGCAGAATCCGATCTGCAAACGATGCTTGACCGCTTCTCTCCGATGCTTCAAAGCTCTTCGGCCTGACAATCAGCCTCGCAAGACTGAGGTGCTTCACCAACCCGCACCAAACACCAACCCCTCGGCACCCACCATCGTCATTGACGACTCCCCGCTGTGGACGTTGAACATTTCAGATATCTAGGAAGTACCATCTCCTGTGATGGCTCCCTGGACAGGGAAGTTGATGCCCGAATCAGCAAAGCAAGCCAGGCGCTGGAAGACTCCGCAACAGAGTGCTTAGTCAACACAACATTCGCTGACTACAAAACTGAGAGTTTACAACGCAGTGGTCTTGCCCTCTCTCCTCTATGGTGGCGAATCTTGGACACTGTACCGCAGACACGTCAAGAAGCTGAGAACTTCCACATGCGAGCTCTTCGCTCCATACTTGGAATCCATTGGCGGGACCGTGTTTCCAACCTCGAGGTCCTGGACCGTGCTCACACTACAAGTACGAGTCCATGCTCATCAAGGCCCAGCTTCGATGGGTGGGGCATGTCATCCGTATGGAAGAGCACCATATGCCAAGGCGACTGCTGTATGGAGAGCTTCTGCACGGCAAGAGAAACCAAGGACGCCCAAAGAAACGGTACAAGGACTCGGTCAAATCAAACCTCCAGTGGTGCGAACTCAAACCAAAAGAACTAGAGGAGTGCGCCAGTGACCGACCTCTGTGGCGGGCCACAATTCACAAAGCCGCTACCAACTTCGAAAGTACTCGACGCCAAAAGCTGACTGCCGCCAGGGATCAACGCCACAGAGCAGCAGCAGCAGTGATCACGACAACGGACTTCCAGTGCCCCCACTGTTTCCAGACTCTGCGCCTCCAGATTGGGGCTGCAGAGCCACCTCCGCGTACATCGATGAGCTGCAGAAACGCTAACGTCATCTTCGGATCCGAAGGACTACCTTCATATATATATACACAAAGAAAAAAGTTAAGCACCCCCTTATATTTTAAACTGTCGGAATTGACAACAACAATGTATGACCCCAAAATTTGCAATTTTGTCAAGAATGGTGTGTCATTGAAAGGATAAAACCAGTCAGCGTGTATGTGAAGCATAGTCATGGTGTGGCTTGCACGTGCATGCGGTTTTTGAAATTTTAAAATTGAGGTTGGTGAGTCATCCAGTTAGCAATCACAGTTGGTTTTAAGAAAAGATATCTTTGCAAAGAAATATGGTGTGAAGGAGGATAGCAGAGGCCAAACGATGGTAAATTATTGGCATGCATTCCACTGGAATGTCCTTCAAAGCAATCGGGCGTCAATGGGCTTCCACTACACTGTCATCAGCCGGCTGGTGAGGAACAACAGCAAACCAACCATGTGCAGGACCGCCCACGACTGGCCGACCACATGCAACGTCACAGCGCGAAGACAGGGCTCTACTTCGCATGATACGCCATGAGCCATTCGCCACAAGCACCAGCTTGAAACGACAGTGGATGCATAACAGACAATTTTCCACAAGAACATGCAGAACAGCTTAAAAGCCCACGGATATAAGGCTAGGAGGGTTATCAAGCGTCCCTCTGTTGACTGACCACCACAAAAGACGGCGTTTGGACTGGTGTCTCGCTCGGCGGGGGTGGAACCTGAGGAACTGGAGA
>JAFLJL010005113.1:0-15595 GCA_018398815.1 Conus ventricosus
AAAAAAAATTTTCAAGGGACAGTAAACTGCTCCTGTTAGAGCAGCCCTGTACCCCCTGGAGGCCTGCGCTGTGTTGACGATGGTACAGGCCGCGCAGGACACTCATTAAGTCAAGGAATAACTGTCCGAACAGAGGTAAATCGACTGCAGGATGCAACTATAACAGCCTTAAAATAGCATCCCATGGGTGTACCAGCCCGTATTTCATGACTGCAGAGCCCACCGCGAGAAACACCACCCTCCAGCTGCCGAGCACACCCCACAGACCCAACCACCCATGCCCACGGACAGATGAAGACAGTGCCACTCCAGACACAGCCAAGCTTTCGCCATACGGTCTTATGTGCCCTCAAGAGAGAATCCAAAGTTGTAGTCTTTCCCACTGTCAACAGGACTTCCCTGTGGTCAGTGGGTCTTTCCTCACCGTCACTGGACCTTTCCCAGGGTCAGCCTAGTTAAGGCAAAGAAGAAAAAGAAACACCGAAGGTGCTGGGGAGGACCCAGAGAAGCACTGTCTTCACCTGCCTTTAGAGCAGCCCTGTACCACCCTTGGAGGCCTGCGCTGTGTTGACGATGGGTACAGGCACGCGCAGGACACTCCATTAAGATATCAAGGGACATAACTGCTCCTGAACAGAGGTAAATCAGACTGCAGGATGCAACTCATAACAGCCTTAAAATAGCATCCCCCATGGGTGTACCAGCCCGTATTTCATGACTGCAGAGCCACCGGCGAGAAACACCACCCTCCAGCTGCCGAGCACACCCCACAGACCCAACCACCCATGCCCACGGACAGATGAAGACAGTGCCACTCCAGACACAGCCAAGCTTTCGCCATACGGTCTTATGTGCCCTCAAGAGAGAATCCAAAGTTGTAGTCTTTCCCACGTGTCAACAGGACTTTCCCTGTGGTCATGGGTCTTTCCTCACCGTCACTGGACCTTTCTCCAGGGTCAGCCTAGTTAAGGCAAAGAAGAAAAAGAAACACCCGAAGGTGCTGGGGAGGACCCAGAGAAGCACTGTCTTCACCTGCCTTTAGAGCAGCCCTGTACACCCTTGGAGGCCTGCGCTGTGTTGACGATGGGTACAGGCACGCGCAGGACACTCCATTAAGATATCAAGGACATAACTGCTCCTGAACAGAGGTAAATCAGACTGCAGGATGCAACTCATAACAGCCTTAAAATAGCATCCCCCATGGGTGTACCAGCCCGTATTTCATGACTGCAGAGCCCACCGGCGAGAAACACCACCCTCCAGCTGCCGAGCACACCCCACAGACCCAACCACCCATGCCCACGGACAGATGAAGACAGTGCCACTCCAGACACAGCCAAGCTTTCGCCATACGGTCTTATGTGCCCTCAAGAGAGAATCCAAAGTTGTAGTCTTTCCCACTGTCAACAGGAACTTTCCCTGTGGTCAGTGGGTCTTTCCTCACCGTCACTGGACCTTTCTCCAGGGTCAGCCTAGTTAAGGCAAAGAAGAAAAAGAAACACCCGAAGGTGCTGGGGAGGACCCAGAGAAGCACTGTCTTCACCTGCCTTTAGAGCAGCCCTGTACCACCCTTGGAGGCCTGCGCTGTGTTGACGATGGGTACAGGCACGCGCAGGACACTCCATTAAGATATCAAGGGACATAACTGCTCCTGAACAGAGGTAAATCAGACTGCAGGATGCAACTCATAACAGCCTTAAAATAGCATCCCCCATGGGTGTACCAGCCCGTATTTCATGACTGCAGAGCCCACCGGCGAGAAACACCACCCTCCAGCTGCCGAGCACACCCCACAGACCCAACCACCCATGCCCACGGACAGATGAAGACGTGCCACTCAGACACAGCCAAGCTTTCTTATGTTGACAGAAAGAAGTTCAACAAGTAATTCGGAAGCTTCTTTTCGTCAATAAGTTATCTTATTTTACTTCTAGGGATCTATCCATTGATTATCAACCTTTGGCTCCGCAGCCACAAGGAACAAAAAAAATCCTCACAGCATCTGTCACCCTCGGTCAGCTATTTCACGGGTATGTGAAGGAGGGAGCTGTGTGGCTGGGCGGTGGTGAGATGCAGTGGGGAGAGGAAGAGGACGGGTGGAGGCGAGGGAGTGGGAGGCTACGTTTGGAGTGGAGAATGATTGGTGGAGGAAGGGAGCGGTGTGATAGATTACTGAGCACTGGGAAAGGGATTTTCGTATTTATGCACCACACTGTAATTTACATACACACGCGTGTTTCCTTGAGCATAAGCGCACGCATAAGCACACACAACTGAAATCAAATACGCGTTCATACACTTACTCATCTACGCACACGCACACACACACGCACGCACACACACACACACACACACACACACATACACACACACCACACACACACACACACACACACACAACACACACACCACACACACACACACACACACACACACACACACCACACACACACACACACACACACACAACACACACACACACACACACACACACACACACGCACGCACGCACGCACGCACGCACGGACGCCGCAAGCACACACACACACACACTAAACTCAGAGAGAGAGAGAGAGAGAGAGAGAGAGAGAGAGAGAGAGAGAGAGAGAGAGAGAGAGAGAGAGAGAGAGAGAGAGAGAGAAGAGAGAGAGAGAGAGCAGAAAAGAGAGAGAGAGAGAGATATTTAGAAATGTCTATTATGGGTAAAACGGATAAGCTGGATCTGTTTATACCATGTTAATCTTTTCTATGGAACGGAAAACAAAGCCATAATGTATACCGTCACTTATAATCACGCAGATCACAACTCAGAAACAGAGAGAGAGAGAGAGAGAGAGAGAGAGGAGAGAGAGAGAGAGAGAGAGAGAGAGAGAGAGAGAGAGAGAAGAGAGAGAGAGAGAGACAGAGAGAGAGAGAGAAGAGAGAGAGAGAGAGGAGAGAGAGAGAGAGAGAGAGAGAGAGAGAGAGAGAGAGACAGACAGACTGACAGGAGAAACAGAGACAGAGAAACAGATAGACAGACAGCAAGAGAGAGAGAAAGAGAGAGAACGGTATTAATGCCGCTTTTGGCTCACCCCACTCACCAGTTTCGGGCGGAGCCCTCAACCTGTTTTCGACCGGGGCGACGCCAAAAGCGCATAATACCGTTCTCTCCTAGTAACCCTACCCGGCCTTGCCGGTCCGGGCGGGCGACTCCAAAAGCGGCATAATACCGTTCTCTACTAAGCATGACTTAATAACCAAAAAATAACGACCCTACAAACATACATACTGTGTAGGGTTATCTGTTTTCAATACTAATTTACTAAACTTTTCAGATTTCAGTTTTGTTTAATCCTGTGTTTTCTTGATCATTCTCAATAACATCATTTTCGCGCAAACATTCATCAAATGCATCTCTGTCTTTCATGTGAAATAAAACTACAGTCTTTAACTGTTCTCTAAAGTCTTTTAAAACCGAATTATATTTCTGACATAAAATCCACACACTTATTCCAGCATGTCTTCCACTGAAAGCTAGTTTCGACAAAGCGTTTCTTTTTTTAACTATGTCTCTTTCTGCTGAACAGTCATCTATAATAAATAGCGTCTGCGTTCCTTCAAACAGTCTATAAAAGTATTCTAAACACTCACTCAGTTTATTGCTAGGATCAACTAAATATATGTCATCATCTGTCCATATAAAACCTTCTATCATGATATGCTTTGTTCCATTTAAGTGTTGGACAGAAAATCACAATATGATCAAAATTAATACCTATAAACTGTTTGTAATAGGTCTAGGACAAATATTGTTTTTCCACAACCAGTTTGCCCACAAATCAATGAGCAATGAGGAGTTTTTGTCATAAAGTTTAACTGCTCCATGGTTTTATAACAGGATTTAATCTAATCCAGTTATCATGTTTATCATACTCTCTGTCAAAACTTGTTCAGTATAATAAAACCCTATAAGGCCTAAATGTGTAAGATTAATCCAATCAGTTCTGTAAGATTGTTTCTATTTAAGTCAACATTGATTTTGTTGCTTGTTGTTATGACCTTAATATCCTCACCATTGTGAAGAATGACGACAACAACTTTAAGACGTTTAACGTCTAAGTTTTGCCAGCTAATTAGAATTCCTTTTAAAAGGACGTCACTGACGCCCACAACCCCATCCCTCCCCTCATCTTTAAAGACAGAAATTTCAAATATCATTGTGAACGTGTCTCCTAATTTTCTGCTTGGAAAGAACTGTAATTTTGTAGAAGCTTTCTTTAAAACCGTTTCTCTTCTGTGGAGGATGTACTGTTTTTCCCATACGGCGTTTATTCAATCTCTTTCCGACTATTGTCGTCCGGCATAAGACTTACGTGTAAAGGGCCAGAGTTGAATGCTTTTCTGAAACTTTTTTGACGGCCAAAAAATGTAAATGGGCTTATGAATTCAAATTTTATTTCCCATTCTAAATATGGTTCCAAGTGCCATTTGAGGTCAGGTTTTCAAACTATTTTATATTCATACTGACCAACATTATTTGCTTCTAGATTGCGCAGTTGTTCTAGTTTAGGAAACTTTTTGCTGTCGCCAACCTCTTTGCGTTTATAATCACCATCTTAGTGTACTCAAAACCATACAAAGCGCCTATCTCACCATTCTGTTCAAAGTCTGTAACGTCTGCAAGGTCTTTTAATTCTAAAGTTATACACCTCACAGGCGCTAATGTAAATCCTGGTTCTTCTGCCCACGCGACATTTTTAGTACAGCTTATTATTTTATTTCCAAAACAATGTGCAGGTTATCACATTTCACGATTTTACCTGTTTTTGTCTGCAATTTTTATATTAAATGATCCAACCCTCCCACAAACTAATCTTTTAAACTGTAAATTAGGAATTGTATAATTTCATAATCGCAATATGCAGCTTCCCTGATGGAAGAGCTCTTAAACAGTTGAGGGCCTTCCATCGTATAAGTTTTTCATCAGTGCTCAGCTCATCCAAATGAACATAGAGATAATGAATGTAATGCAAGATCGAGCGGATTTTCTCCCTCATAAGTAGTTTTGTTTGGTGTATACTTCAAAACTATGAACGGCTTGATTGCAGTTGTAAAACCTAACATTTTAGCTAGCTCTCCCATCAAAATGGTAACCTACTTCTTCTTCTTCAGGTTTGAAGGTCAACATTGTTTTCAGATTCGCATTGTTAAGTTTGAGAGTAATGTCAAAGTTACTCATTGCTTCTTTTAGTGAGCAAAACCCGTAATAACCATCAGGTATTGTTAACTGGCTAACTTTGGCCCCTGTTTTGTTAACTTTAAATCGTATTATTCTCCCTGGATTCACTTATATTAAACCATACGACTTTGTAAAATATTTCATGAAGCGCAACCGTTCTGCTTCCGCAATTGTTATTAATAGCATGTTCTAAAACGAAGGACGGTCTTGAGTTGTTATTGTTACAAACATTTTTAAAACAAATTAAAAATGAGTGCATTCAAATATACTGATGCAAAATATTCTGCTGGGCCGCACTACAATCTTAAAAATATAGCAACCGATACTCTTGACATTTCTGTGACCCAGACTGACACTTTTCAAGTAAAGGTGAGTACTCCATTGGCCAAATATCTTAACCCTCCTATTAAAAAAGACTACATCGCAAAAGTGTGGTTTAGTCATTCGATGCAGTTTTATCAGAACCAGTTAAACTTTGCTGTGTTTTGCGCATCAACTGGGTGTGGAGTGTCGTATGCTGATCACTTAAATCATCCTGATCCTTTGGTGAGGTCAGTATATAGATTTCATTTTTATTACGCCTTCAGACGTATTTTGACTGAACTGCAAGCACCATTACCAAATGACAACCGTTTAATCCATTCAGCAACAGAAATAGACATGAATGCTTTTGAAAGGATCTGTAACGAATTCAATATTAATGTTAAGGAAGACTTTAGAGACAAAGTTGGACCGCAATCATGGCTTAGGCACCCCTTATTTTGGGGCGTGCACAGAAAGTATAACTATGACTGGATCCACCTTATACATCTTTCTCTTCAGATACAACTGTTCACCTTGGGTCCATAGAGCAAGAGCATAAAACAGCATGGACAACATTTATCTTAGACACTTCTAAGGGCCTAACTAAAGCAGGAATAGAACGAATAAACGACTCTATTCGTACTTACGTTTGGTGTTTGCTAGGTTCGCAAGCACAAACGAGATCGAGCATAACTGATCCTTCTACTGGCTTTGAGCGCAAAAACAATACTTAGCAAATTTAGAGGACGCCATTAATTCTACAGTTGATTTACCTTCAAGTATAAAAAGGTACCAAAATGTTTTTACAATACGCAAGATCGAAAGTAGACTTTGCTGTTGGCACTGGTTTATACATGCTACCTTCTGACCTCAGACTCCAGGTAGGAACAATAATAAACTACAATAAATGAAATCCTTGTGGCAGGCAATGAACAGAAAGTCGGAAAAAACGAAATAAATTCTGAGCCAGTAATATTGCAAGCAGTAAACAAACCCCCAAGAATAAGTCATCCAACCCCCAAGGCCCAAAGCCCGTTGAAGAAGTCAAAAAAAAAATAATGACCATGAATATGAAAAGACAGCACTTGTTCTTGGATTAACTGGCCTAGGATTACTCCTTTTTTATTTTACTAAAGAGTAACCCAACTATTAAGAGAACTAATGTCCATAGGTGCTCGGCCATAAAGCCAACTACTTTGCTTGCAGTAGACAAAAGCCAGCTAACAATACCCCCTAATATACCCGGTAAAGAGTCTATAGCTTTACTGGCTAATTTTTTTAATAAGCCCGCAAGATGATCAAGCTGTTTTTTTACCCATGATTTATCAGGCGGAGGCGATGGTGGTGGAGGCACTGACCCGGTACCACCGCCACCTGTAATAGCCAACACCAGTGTACTTATTGCAAATCCTAAGGCTGTTATAACGCTTGCTAATGTGACTCCCTGCTCTCTAAACAGTGTTCGTATTCGTTCTGCTAGTGTTGTGTCTTCATATAAAATTCCTTTGGATAGTTTTCTCTTATTCTGCTCACTTGAGTTCGTAAGTCTTCTCGGTTAGTAGACAACGCTTCTAGTCCTTGCTGATCTCTCTTGTTCAAGATCTTTTAGTCTTTGGGTTATTCTTTCTTTAATATCATGCCCTAAGTTGGCGTCATCAGCCTCAACGAGTTTTTTTTTTTCTCTTTTTATATGCTCATCTATTTCAACCCAGTTTTGCTAAATTGTTTGTTAATTCGCCTCTGATGCTTCTCAAAGCATGATCAAGGGCCGCTATTTCTCGCATGGGTAGCGGCGGGTCGTGTATAGTTTTTAATGCTGTTTCTTCTGAAAAACTGGTTTCTGCTTGCATTTACTTTGTCTGCTGTTTGACTTAAATCTTGAAGTTCCATGTTTTGTATTTGGCTATCTGTTGGGAGTTCTTGTTGTATGTTTTGAAGTTTAGCAACTGCCTCCGCTCTTAATTTCGGTCTAACAATGCCAAGGCGATTTTGATCGGCCACTCTAAGTCTTTGTCTAATTGTATTCATGCCTACAAACTTTGATGGGTCTCGTTTATCTGTAAGCCGAACAAGTTTGTCCTTGATCGTTTTTCACAAACAAATGGCCTTTTTTATCACATCAAAATCAATAGGAAAATCGGGAGGTTCTAGCCTAGACTTTTGTAAAATGAGTCAACCTTACTTAATGTTAATTCATGCAACAGTGAGGTCGTTGAGCGACGCTGTATCAAAGAAGCCGTTTCAACTCATGTCGTCTCCAAGATCAAAACATCATAATCTTCTTCACCTTCAATGCCTGCCATGTTTTTAAATAATTAACTTTTTATTTTGTTTTATAAAAAAATGTCACAAGTAATGGCTCGATTCTTGACCCGCATAGAAGACTGAAAGAGCCCTTTGGCGTGAAGGGAAATAAGCGGAATATTACTGTTCCAAATAATCCATCTACTATTGATGCGGATCAAATTCTTACTGTCAAATTTCCAGACCTAGGAGCGGATGAAGTGATTGTGCCAGCTCTGCACGTCTTACTTTCAAATAGAACTCGCTTCAACAACAGACCCAAACAGGACGGTTGTACAGAATCTGGGGCGTGCAATCGTTAAGAAAATTTTAATAAACTTGAGGGCAAGAAATATTTTCTTTACATAATGCAGACATATTTCTAACCTATTCTGATCTATGGCTAACCGCGAATGAAAGGGATGATCTTGCGTTTCAAGAATCGAAAATGAAGAAGCACTAAAAACATAGAATAGGCGCCGCAAACGCTAAAGACGGCAAAAGGTTTGTAGCCGTAAGTTATGCGTATGGAAATCGCTTTTTCATACCCCTAGATTTTGAGTTGTTAAAAGCGCATGCCCCATACTTTCAAGGAGCATTAAAAGACAGATTGTCATATGAACTAACTTTTAATGACCACAAATATGTTATTATATCTACAGACACCGAAGCAAAGTAACAGCATTTCTGACATCTCGTTAGAGTTTGACGTTGTTAGCAACCCTGACTTAGCGAGGATGATCCAGCAACAATATCAGTCAAAATTAGCAATATATTACGAAAGAGTGATTCATCAATCTAAATATCCTAAAAGCAAGGCAGACACTATATGGAATTTTAGTTTTAGTGCCACAGCAAGATCGCTTAAAGGTATTTTATTGCTGTGTGAAAACGAAGAACCATTCGAAAGACAAACTGAAAATTTTGTTAATCCTAAAATAACAAAAGTGCAATGTACAATTGAGGTAGTCCTAACCAAATCTACGCTAGCGGGCTTAAACCTTATCAGCATTTTGATGAAATAAGAAACTGTTTGGAGGCGGAGGTGTAGAAATCCGACAGTTGACCTTGTGTCTAAAGATCTGCATCTTCACAGTGTTAGACTTGATCAATTATTTAACAACGAAATACGGTTATGGATTGACCTAAGGTCAACGGAGGATAATCGTTTACATGGAAGCGGGAGAACTGTCAGAGACATAATAAACATTCAAATTGATAAAGAAGAAGAAGCCGATAACCCACTTAATGTGTATTTGTTTTTAATATATGATGCGCAGCTGAATATTCAAGATAACAGATTAGAAAATATACAATACTAAATTATTTTTTTTTATTTTTAAAAAAGCATGTCTGTTCAGCATTATCCAAAAGTACCTACAGCGCCAGAGTCGCCAAGAGAAGAGATAGTAGAACCCCCTGGCATAAAAACCTTCAGATTAACAAACATTACACAAATGCAACAAAAACTAGAGCAAGACCTTTCAAAATATAGCAAAACCAAACGAAGGTATTCTGCTGCCTTTATGCTGTTACATATGTTAATACTGGAGCATCGACTATAAGTGCTCTATCACAGGAACGAGTGTTGGCCTCTTAGCAACGGGAGTAGTGCGCCCGCAGCTATACCTCTAGGCCGTTTGTCTTTAGCTCTTGGCCTATGTTCATTAGCCGTAGGTGCTGCTAGCAAAAAAATAAAAAGTAAACTCCAAAAGCACACAGCTATGGTTCAACTAATAACAGCTAAACTTAGTTCCTTTAAGCTGATAATAAATAAAGCGCTAGCTGACTCAAACATCACGGATGAAGAATTTAATCGTTTACAGGCCGATTTTGATGACTATAAAAGACAAAAGTCTGATCTTCAAAGAAAGGCGAGGGCAAGTTTTTCTCAACAGCCAGACCCCGAGCAGATAAAAAAGGAATGTTTAAAAAAGTAAACGAAACATTAAACTCTGTTCTAAACAGCTCACATTAACAACCCCAAAGGGCGTTTATACTTTAGTTTATGAGTCTAAACACAAAAAGACCATCAGAGAACAGGGAAATGTCTGTTCTAACCCCACTTTCACCATCAACCAGTTTTTGGGCGAAAGTGACCTAGAATCAGCATATTACTGTCTCTGACAAGTAAGACTTCAATAACTAAAAAAAACGATTACTACAAACAAACATACTGTGCAGGTTATCCGTTTTAATACTAATTTACTAAACTTTTCAGATTTCAGTTTTTGTTTTAATCCTATGTTTTCCTGATCATTTTCAATAACATCATTTTCACGCAAACATTCTTCAAATGAGTCTCTCGTCTTTCATGTGAAATAACACTACAGTCTTTAACTGTTCTCTAAAGTCTTTTAAAACTGAGTTATATTTCTGGCATAAAATCCACACACTTATCCCAGCATGTCTTCCGCTGAAAGCTAGTTTCGACAAAGTGTTTCTCTTTTTAACTATGTCTCTTTCTGCCGAACAGTCATCTATAATAAATAGTGTTTGCGTTCCTTCAAACAGTCTATAAAACTGTTCTAAACACTCACTCAGTTTATTGCTAGGATTAACTAAATATATGTCATCATCTGTCCATATAAACCTTCTATCATGATATGCTTTGTTCCATTTAAGTGTTGGGCAGAAAATCACAATATGATCAAAATTATAACGATAAACTGTTTGTAACAGGTTGAAGATAAATATTGTTTTTCCACAACCAGTCTGCCCACAAATCAATGAGCAATGAGGAGTTTTTGGCATAAAGTTTAACTGCTCCATGGTTTTATAGAAGAATTTAATCTAATCCAGTTATTATTTTTATCATACTCTCTGTCAAAACTTGTTCAGTATAATAAAACCCTATAAGGCCTAAATGTGTAAGATTAATCCAATTTAGTTCTGTAAGATTGTTTCTATTTAAGTCAACATTGATTTTGTTGCTTGTTGTTATGATCTTGATATCCTCCCCATTGTGAAGAACGACGATGGTAACGTTAAGCCGTTTAACGTCTAAGTTTTGCCAGCTAATATTAATTCCTTTTATAAGGTCGTCACTAACGCCCACAACCCCATCCCTCTCCACATCTTTAAAGACAGAAATTTCAAATATTATTGTGAACGTGTCTCCTAATTTTCTGATTGGAAAGAACTGTAATTTTGTAGAAGCTTTTTTTACAACTGTTTCTTTTCTGTGGAGGATGTACTGTTTTTTCCCATACGGCGTTATTTCAATCTCTTTCCGACTATTGTCGTCTGGCATAAGACTTACATGTAAAGGGCCAGAGTTGAATGCTTTTCTGAAACTTTTTTGACGGCCAAAAAATGTAAATGGGCTTATGAATTCAAATTTTATGTCCCATTCTAAATATGGTTCTAAGTGCCATTTGAGGTCAGGTTTTCGAACAAATTTTATATTCATACTGGCCAACATTATTTGCTTCTAGATTGCGCAGTTGTTCTAGTTTAGGAAACTTTTTGCTGTTGCCAACCTCTTTGCGTTTATAATCACCATCTTTAGTGTACTCAAAACCATACAAAGTGCCTATCTCACCGTTCTGTTCAAAGTCCGTAACGTCTGCAAGGTCTTTTAATTCTAAGGTTATACACCTCACAGGCGCTAATGTAACTCCTGATTCTTCTGGTCCACGCGACATTTTTTAGAACAACTAATTATTTATTTCTAAAACAATGTGTAGGTTATCACATTTCACAACTTTCCCCGTTTTGTCTGTGATTTTTATATTAAATGATCCGACTCTCCACAAACTAATCTTTTAAACTGTAAATTAGGAATTGTATAATTTCATAATCGCAATATGCAGCTTTCCCTGATGGAAGAGCTCTTAAAACAGTTGAGGGCCTTCCGTCATATAAGTTTTCATCAGTGCTCAGCTCATCCAAATGAACATAGAGTAATGAATGTAATGCAAGATCGAGCGGACTTTCCCCCTCATAAGTAGTTTTGGTTGGTGTAACTCTAAATGTATAATTGTTAGCTGTAAAGCCTAACATTTTAGCTAGCTCTTTATCAAAATAGTAACCTACTTCTTCTCAGGCTTGAATAATAACATTGTTTTCAGATTTGCATTGTTAAGTTTGAGAGTAATGTCAAAGTTACTCATTGCTTCTTTTAGTGAGCAAAACCCGTAAATAACCATCAGCTATTGTTAACTGGCTAATTTTGGTCCCTGTTTTGTCAATTTTTTGAATCTTATTATTCTTCCTGGATTCACTTATATTAAACCATACGACTTTGTAAAATATTTCATGAAGCGCAACCATTTTGGCCCCGCATTCGTTATCAATAGCATGTTCTAAAAACGAAGGACGGTCTTGGTTGTTATTGTTACAAACATTTTTTTAAACGAAATAAAAATGAGTGCATTCAAATATACCGGTGCAAAATATTCTGTTGGGCCGCACTACAATCTTACAAATATAGCAACTGATACTCTTGATATTGCTGTGACCCATACTACCTCTTTTCATAAAAAGGTGAGTACTCCATTGGGCAAATATCTTAACCCCCCTATTAAAAAAGACTACATCGCGAAAGTGTGGTTTAGTCATCCGATGCAGTTTTATCAGAACCAGTTAAACTTTGCTGTGTTTTGTGCATCAACTGGGTGTGGAGTGTCGTATGCTGATCACTTAAATCATCCTGATCCTTTGGTTAGGTCAGTGTACAGATTTCATTTCTATTACACCTTTAGACGTATTTTGTCTGAATTGCAAGCACCATTACCAAATGACAAACCGTTTAATCCATTCAGCAACCGAATAGACATGAAGGCTTTTGAAAGGATCTGTAACGAATTTAATATTAAGGCTAAGACAGACTTTAGACAAAAGTTGGACCTTAATCATGGCTTAGGCACCCTTTATTTTTGGGGCGTGCACAGAAAGTATAACTATGACTGGAATCCTCCTTACACATCTTTCTCTTCAGGCACAACTGTTCACCTCGGGTCCATAGAGCAAGAGCATCAAACAGCATGGACAACATTTATCTTAGACACTTCTAAGGGCCTAACTAAAGCGGGAATAGAACGAATAAACGACTCTATTCGCACTTACGTTTGGTGTTTGCTAGGTTCGCAAGCACAAACGAGATCGAGCATAACAGATCCTTCTACTGGTTTTGATGCACAAAAACAATACTTAGCAAATTTAGAGGACGCCATTTAATTCTACAGTTGATTTACCTTCAAGTATAAAAAGGTACCAACATGTTTTACAATACGCAAGATCGAAAGTAGACTTTGCTGTTGGCACTGGTTTATACATGCTGCCTTCTGACCTCAGACTCCAGATAGGTACAATAATAAACTACAATAATGAACAGTAAACAAGTGGGGTATGTTTTGCTCCCATAAGGAAACCTAACACAGAGTAACTTTTATTCAAGACTGGCACAGCCTTTTAAACTTGAATAAAGTCAGACAAATACATAACGAACAATCTAATAGTGGGGAAAAAACAAGCGCAGGCCAACAACTGAACTGTCTGGCAAAGATTTGGACTTGAGGGGAGGAGAGAGGAGTTTGAAGATGGAGAAACTGGGAAAATGAAATTAAAAAAAAAAAAAAAAAGTTACAGATATGAAAACTCTTCTCTAGCTGCATAAGGGAACCATCGCAATCCTTTTGAATGCAGATATATTGTATTGCCTGCTCCGAGGCCTTTCGCCCGCTGGATCGGGACTCATCAGGGAGACACGGCTGGTTGTGTCTGCGCTCCCGGCGTCAAATAGAGACACACCACAGTCCATAATACTGTGGTGTTCTCAGCTGGCTGCTCTGGGGGTGCTATTGGATCTTTTTTGCACCCATGGTGCTGAGAACACCACAGTATTATGGACTGTGGTGTGTTCTCTATTTGACGCCGGGAGCGCAGACACAACCAGCCGTGTCTCCTGATGAGTCCCGATCCAGCGGGCGAAAGGCCTCGGAGCAGGCAATACAAATATATCTGCCTTCAAAAGGGATTGCGATGGTTCCCTTATGCAGCTAGAGAAGAGTTTTCATATCTGTAACATTTTTTTTTTTTTTAAATTTCATTTTCCCAGTTTCTCCATCTTCAAACTCCTCTCTCCTCCCCTCAAGTCCAAATCTTTGCCAGACAGTTCAGTTGTTGGCCTGCGCTTGTTTTTTCCCCCACTATTAGATTGTTCGTCTATGTATTTGTCTGACTTTATTCAAGTTTAAAAGGCTGTGCCAGTCTTGAATAAAAGTTACTCTGTGTTAGGTTTCCTTATGGGAGCAAAACATACCCCACTTGTTTACTGTTTATCGTTTACTGTTCCCTACCTCATTTCATTTCCGATTTTACAATAATGAAATCCTTGTGGCAGGCAATGAACAGAAGGTCGGGAAAAACGAAATAAATTCTGAGCCAGTAATATTGCAAGCAGTAAAAAAACAAGATGACCCCCCAAGAATAAGTCATCCAATCCTTAAGGTTCAAAGCCCAAAGGCCATTGAAGACCCGGACTTTGTTCGCGAAGTCAAAAATAATGACCATGAATATGAAAAGACAGCGCTTGTTCTTGGATTAACTGGCCTAGGATTACTTGGTCTTTATCTTACTAAATAGTAACCCAACTATTACGAGAAGTAATGTCCATAAGTGCTCGGCCATAAAGCCAACTACTTTGCTTGCAGTAGACAAAAGCCAGCTGACAATACTCCCCAATATTCCTGGTAAAGCGTTTACGGCTTTACCAGCTAATTTTTTTTAATAAACTCGCAAGATGATCAAGCTGTTTTTTTACCCATGATTTATCAGGTGGAGGCGATGGCGGCGGAGGTAATGAACTTTGACCACCGCTGCCTGTAATAGCCATCACCAGTGTACTTATTGCAAATCCTAAGGCCGTTATAACGCTTGCCAATGTGACTCCCTGCTCTCTAAACAATGTTCTTATTCGTTCTGCTAGCGTTGCGTCTTCATATAAAAATTTTCGATAGTTTCTCTTATTCTATTCACTTGAGTTCGTAATTGGTCTCGGTTAGTAGTCAGCACTTCTAGTCTTGCTGATCTTTCTTGCTCAAGATCTTTTAGTCTTTGGGTTATTCTTTCTTTAATATCATGCCCTAAGTTGGCGTCATCAGCCTCAACGAGTTTTTCTTTTTCTCTTTTATATGCTCATCCAGTTCACCTAGTTTTGCTAAATTGTTTGTTAATTCGCCTCTGATCCTTCTCAAAGCATGATCAAGGCCGCTATTTCTCGCATGGGTAGCGGTGAGTCGTGTATAGTCTTTAACGCTGTTTCTTCTGAAAACTGGTTTCTGCTTCTATTGCATTTATTTATTTCATCTGCCGATTGATTTAATTCTTTAAGTTTCCATGTTTTGTATTTGGTTAGCTGTTGGGAGTTCCTGCAGTGTGTTTTGAAGTTTAGAAACTGCATCCCTATCTAATTTTGGTCTAGCAATGCCAAGGCGATTTTGATCTTTCACACTGAGTCTTTGTATAATTGTACTCTTGGCTAAAAACTTTGATGGGTCGGGTTTAGTTGTAAGCCGAACAAGTTGCCCTTGATCGTTTTTTACAAACAAATGATCATCTTTTAATTCAAAATCATTTGGGTCTATAAATTCGGAGGTTCTTGGCCTAAACTTTCGTAAAATGATTTAACCTTACTTTCTGTTAATTCATGCCGCATTGAGAGCGCTGAGCGATGCCGTGTCAAAGGGATCATTTCACTCATATCGTCTCCAGGGTCAAAAACATCATAATCTTCTTCATCTTCAATTCCTGCCATGTTTTAAAATAATAATTAATTTTTTATTT
>JAFLJL010005114.1:0-14300 GCA_018398815.1 Conus ventricosus
ACTTTTTGACATGAGTTGCAAAACAAGTTTCGTATAGTTGGACAAAGTACCCATCAGTGTTGAGTTCCGAAACCCCAGCACAACAAACGGAAGCCACTAAAACGCCGATGTCGGAAGAAACAACCTTTGTGCAGCAAAATGATACTCTAACACAGCAAAGAATCCAGTACAAGCACACATCAAAGCAACAAACCCAATCCTTTTGCAGAAAGAAGAGGCCACAATGCAACAACTTGAAGCTTCAGAGAAACAAAGAGAAATCTCAATGCGGCAAAATGAACCTTCAACTCAACAAGAGTTGACAGACCTGGTGTTAGAATTGTGTCCCCTACAACACAACTCAGTATGAAGCTGCAGTGCTGCAAGGACAATCCCCACTACAGCAAAGAAAAATACCAGTGCAGCAAAGGAAAACTCCAACACAGCAAAGAGAAATACTAATGCAGCAAGGAGAAGTTTCAACTGCAAACAAAGTGAAATACTAGTGAAGGAAACTCAAGCTCCGACACAAACAGAAATCCTAAATCCCAACGTCACCAAAATGTCGAAAAGTGGTTGACAGACTTGCTGTTAGACTGTGTCCCCTACAACACAATGAAAACTCACCACAGATTTCCGAACCGTCTGTTGACTGTAGTAGGGACAGACACACTCCAGAATTTCCACCTCCTAAAGCTCATAGCAAATTTAGCGAAACTACCAGCAAAGTGAGAACAAGTGACTTGTCCAATGAAGATCAAGCCCACATTACTCTGAAGGGAGCCTGCAGTAGCACACTCCAGTTACCATGGAATGGAAGGTTGGGGGAGCCAGTGGCCGGTATAGCCATTTCTCCCTACCTCTGTCGCCCCCTGATGACTCCCAGATCAACAGCAGTCAGACTCAGACCAAGCAGCTGACTGATATCTGGACCACTATAGATGAAAAGGAAGGCCAGTCTCCAGAACGACGACAGCATGAAGGAAGTGGCGAGAGCGACTTCCAACAGGAACCCATGAAACCTAACCAACAGAACTACTCCATTGTGTCTGAAATCTCCTCAACCATTGGTATGTGAAACACGGAGCAGGGCAAAATCCAGACAGTCCCATGTCACTGCATGTTTCCCTCGTGTGAGAGTGGGATCTTCCAAAACTGACACTGGTCAACAATTCCACAAAACCTAGGGACTCGGCCCTGACCGTATTTTGGACCCTGTACGTGATTCATATACTCACAGCATTGCAACAAAATATGTCCACGCTATAACATTTCTAACATATGAAATTGAAGGGCTGAAAACAATTTACCAACCGGATGTTAGAACATTTCTGCAAAACTATGACATTAATTTCTTTACTGAAACATTTTCGATACATCTTCAGCTCATCGTTTCCCCTCTTTTGATGTGTGGCTATCACCTTGTATAAACGTATCAGATAGTTAAACAGCTCGCCTGTCAGGTGGTGTTACAATGTTGGTAAAAAAGCTATATGCAAACATGTACAATGTAGAAAGCGACAATTGTGTAGCCTTAAGAGTTTCAAAAACGTTAGAGGGATTTGAAACTGATTGTTTGATTATAGGCATATACATCCCACCGTCACAGAACATTTATTATGAAGAAACAGGATTTACAATGGTGTTTATTTATTAGAGCATTGCATTCTTGATATGTATGAACAGTACGGTGATTACCTGTTATTATTATGGGTGATTTAAATTCAAGAACTGGTAATG
Source organism: Conus ventricosus (assembly GCA_018398815.1). Classification (NCBI taxonomy): domain Eukaryota; kingdom Metazoa; phylum Mollusca; class Gastropoda; order Neogastropoda; family Conidae; genus Conus; species Conus ventricosus. The sequence continues at coordinate 1,720 of JAFLJL010005114.1, forward strand.
CTAATGCCAATACGTTTTCTATTCTGATGATACCTTGTTCGAAGATGACGATACTGATGTAGAATTACAATGCGCCAGAAATTCAAAAGACAGAGTTAATAATAATTTTGGAAGATACCTAATTAAACTCTGTGAGCAGTTTTCCTTGATAATTTTAAATGGTTTGGTTCAAGGTGATCAGCAGGGTGTGTTCACATATATAACATTAAATGGCTCAAGCGTAATTAATTATTTTGTGATGTCTACATCTATTATTAAACAGCTTTAAAGCTGCAAGCTTTATCTAGAATAGAATCAAAACACACGCCAATAGAACTGACCTTAAATGTCCCAATTGTTAAACATGATAATGATAAGAACTATAAGAAACAAGTTATTGAAAAGTATGTATGGGATCAAGAGAAATTAAATGAATACTATGGAAAGCAAAGATCAAAAGAAATACAAAAGTGTTTTAGCAAAGCAATAGACGTTATTGGTTTTGATTTAGAGAGAGCTCTTACAAAGTTCTATGAGGGCTTTGCGTTAGCTGGAGAACGCATTATAATTGATCCCTCAAAAAAGAGCCCGTAGTTTGATAAAGAATGCGGAGAAAACAGGTTGCATGTCAGACAGTCTTGGGAAACCATCAAAGATGCAGAAACCCAAATAATGCTGAAGAACTCGGAACTAGAAGAAGATTATAATTGATCCCTCAAAGAAGAGCCGTAGTTTGATAAAGAATGCAGAGAAAACAGGCTGCATGTAAGACAGTCTTTGGGAAACCATCAAAGATGCAGAAACCCAAATAATGCTGAAGAACTCAGAACTAGAAGAGAGATTATAATTGATCCCTCAAAAAAGAGCCGTAGTTTGATAAAGAATGCAGAGAAAACAGGTTGCGTGTAAGGCAGTCTTTGGGAAACCATCAAAGATGCACAAACCCAAATAATGCTGAAGAACTCAGAACTAAATAAACTGAGAAATTAAGGGAATATATGATAAAAAAAAACTTCTTAAAAGAAAAGAATATGAACATAATAGACATACATTAGAACACTTGAAAAACAATGCACATGATCCTAAACTGTTCTGGGGTACCACCAAAAAGAGGGTTAACAACAAACATCAAGATTGCTCTGCTTCCTCTGAGGACTGGTATAACCATTTTCAGTGGGACTTTAATGGTGACTGTGGGGAGAAACGATTCTACTGAAAACAACGATGAAGGCGACAATTTTGTAGATAATTATATAACAAACGAAGATATAGATTGCTCTTCTTTAGATGCTAAAATAACGGAACTAGAAGTTAAAGAAGCTATCAAAGCCTGAGAAATGATAAAGCATGCTGGCCCAGACGGCTTTATTCGGGAATTTACAAGCATTCTTTTCCTAGCATGAAGTCGCGTGACCCATACTGCACCACACACACAGTCCGTCTCGAGAGCTCGCCCCTTCTTTCTTTTCTCTCTCGCTCTCTGCTTAGAGAGGGGAGAGGGGAGGGCACAGCGTGTGGCGGACGGGGCGACAGGGATGGGATGGAGGCTGGATCATCTACTAAGAAATGGCTGCCCATAGATCATATTATAAGAGCATGGTTTTGAAAGTTTTGATTAATGATAGCTATTATATGCATTTTATAATTTTCCGAAGCAATCTCTCAACCTCTCTGGAATTCAGATTTCATCGGACCTTACTGATCACCAGATGCAGGTGGTGAAAGATGAAAAGACTGCAGGGAGGAGTACAAACGTCTGGAAGGGACGTCTGATCTATGGCAGCACAAAGGAACAGCAACACCAAGGTCAGAACAGCAGTTTCAACATGAACCCCACAAACACATGCACATTTGAAGAGTCAAAGATGCTCAGAAACTGGGGATATCATGCACCAATGACATCACATTCGCAGGAGAACTTATCTCAAGTCCAGCACCAAACTCTCCCTGCACTGGAAATAATTGCCTGCCTTGGACAGCAGACATGGAGCTTTTCCCTCCTTTCAGAGACGTGAAATACAGTCTTCAAAGCTCAGGCAGGAGACTTCTAGCAGAAGGAGTAATCATGAGCAGCAAAATTACATTACATCTCAGTCTACTTCTAGACATGATGAGTTGCAAAACAAGTTTCTTATAGTTGGACAAAGTACCCATCAGTGTTGAGTTCCGAAACCACAGCACAACAAACCGAAGCCATTAAAACGCCGATGTCGGAAAAACAACCTTTGTGCAGCAAAATGGGACTCTAAACCCAGCCAAGAATCCAGTACAAGCACACATCAAAGCAACAAACCCAATCCTTTTGCAGAAAGAAGAGGCCACAATGCAACAACTTGAAGCGTCAGAGAAACAAAGAGAAATCTCAATGCGGCAAAATGAACCTTCAACTCAACAAGAGTTGACAGACCTGGTGTTAGATTGTGTCCCCTACAACACAACTCAGCATGAAGCTGCAGTGCTGCAAGGACAATCCCCACTACAGCAAGAAAAATACCAGTGCAGCAAAGGAAAACTCCAACACAGCAAAGAGAAATACTAATGCAGCAAGGAGAAGTTTCAATGCAACAAAGTGAAATACTAGTGAAGGAAACTCAAGCTCCGACACAAACAGAAATTCCTAATCCCAACGTCAACCAAAATGTCGAAAATGGTTGACAGACTTGCTGTTAGACTGTGTCCCCTACAACACAATGAAAACTCACCACAGATTTCCGAACCGTCTGTGACTGTAGTAGGGACAGACACACTCCAGAATTTTCACCTCCTAAAGCTCATAGCAAATTTAGCGAAACTACCAGCAAAGTGAGAACAAGTGACTTGTCCAATGAAGATCAACCCACATCACTCTGGAGGGAGCCTGCAGTAGCACACTCCAGTTACCATGGAATGGAAGGTTGGGAGGAGCCAGTGGCCGGTATAGCCATTTCTCCCTACCTCTGTCGCCCCCTGATGACTCCCAGATCAACAGCAGTCAGACTCAGCCCAAGCAGCTGACTGATACCTGGACCACTATAGATGAAAAGGAAGGCCAGTCTCCAGAACGACGACAGCATGAAGGAAGTGGCGAGAGGACTTCCAACAGGAACCCATGAAACCTGACCAACAGAACTACTCCATTGTGTCTGAAATCTCCTCAACCATTGGTATGTGAACACGGAGCAGGGCAAAATCCAGACAGTCCCATGTCACTGCATGTTTCCCTCGTGTGAGAGTGGGATCCTTCCAAAACTGACACTGGTCAACAATTCCACAAAACCTAGGGACTCGGCCTGACCGTATTTGGACCCTGTACGTGATTCATATACTCACAGCATTGCAACAAAATATGTCCACGCTATAACATTTCTAACATAATAAATTGAAGGGCTGAAAACAATTTACCAACCGGATGTTAGAACATTTCTGCAAAACTATGACATTATTTTCTTTACTGAAACATTTTCGATACATCTTCCAGCTCATCGTTTTCCCCTCTTTTGATGTGTGGCTATCACCTTGTATAAACGTATCAGATAGTTAAACAGCTCGCCTGTCAGGTGGTGTTACAATGTTGGTAAAAAAGCTATATGCAAAACATGTACAATGTAGAAAGCGACAATTGTATCGCTTAAGAGTTTCAAAAAACGTTAGAGGGATTTGAAACTGATTGTTTGATTATAGGCATATACATCCCACAATCACAGAGCATTTAATTATGAAGAAAACAGAGATTTACAATGGGTATATTTATTAAGCATTGCATTCTTGATATGTTATAAACCAGTACGGTGAGTTACCTGTTTAGAATTATTGGGTGATTTAAATTCAAGAACTGGAATGCAAAACGCCAATACGTTTTCTATACCTGATGATACCTTGTTCGAAGATTAACGATACTGAAGTAGAATTACAAATGCGCCAGAATTCAAAAGACAGAGTTTATAAAATTTTGAAGATACCTAATTAACTCTGTGAGCATTTTCCTTTGATAATTTTAAATGGTTTGGTTCAGTGATCATCAATGATGTGTTCGCCAAATATACCATTAAATGGCTCAAGCGTATTAATTATTTGTTATGTTACTTCTATTATTAAACACGCTTTAAAAAAGCTGCAAGCTTTATCTCTAGAATTAGAATCAAAACACAACGCCAATGAACTGACCTTTTTTTTTTAAATGTCCTAATTGTTTAAACAGGAAAATGATAAGAACTAAAAGAAACAAGTTATTGAAAAAGTAATAATTGATCAAGAGAAATTAAATGAATACAAATGGAAAGCAAAGATCAAAGAAATACAAAAGAGTTTTTATTACAAAGCATAGACGTAAATTGGTGTTGAATTTAGAGAGAAGCCATACAAAAGTTCTATGAGGGCTTTGGCGTTAGTAGAACGCATTTAAATTGATCCTCAAATAAGAGCCCATAGTTTGATAAAGAAATGCAGAGAAACCAGGTTGCCATGTAAGACAGTCTTTGGGAACCATCAAAGCAGCAGAAACCCAAATAATGCTGAAGAACTCAGAATAGAAAGAAGATTATAATTGATCCTCAAAAAAGAGCCCGTAAGTTTTCTAAAATGCAGAGAAAACAGGTTGCGCGTGTAAGGCAGTCTTTGGGAAACCAACAAAGATGCACAACTAAATAAATGCTGAAGAACTCAGAACTAAATAAACTGAGAAATTAAGGGAATATATGATAAAATACTTCTTAAAAGACAAGGAATATGAACAAATAGACATACATTAGAAACATTGAAACACAAAGCATCATGAAACCTAAACTGTTTCTGGTGGTAACCACCAAAAAGGTGTTTAACAACAAACATCCAAGAAGCTTGCTCTGCTCCTCTAAGGACTGTATAACCATTTTTCAGTGGGACTTTTAATTGTGACGTTGGGAAAACGATTCTTACTGAAAACCGATCAAGGCACTTTTGTAGATAATTATATAACAAACGAAATATAGATTGCTCTTCTTTAGATGCTGAAATAACTGAACTCTATAAGTTAAAGAAGCTATCAAGCATTGAAGAATGATAAAGCATGCTGCCCAGACGGCTTTAATCCGGGAATATACAAGCATTCTTGCCTTTAGTTGTTGTTTGTTCTGAACGAAGTTTAAAAAAAAACATTTCAATTTAGGAGGCATTTCCCCATAGCTATCTGAAATCTATCATTCATCCCCCTTCAAAAAAAATGTGCTCCCAATTCCCCAAACAATTATCGACGTATTTCTTATTGAACATTAACCATCAAACTATATACCTTCATTTTGAAATAAACGACGACAAAAAGGAGGAAAAATAATAATTAACACAGTGAATTCCAGCAGGCTTTAGAAAACAAAAATAGTACAGTTGAACAAATATTCACATTACTAGAATGTGAATTCAAAAACATCTTTCTTCTAACCAAAAGTCTAGTAGCATTCAATGACTTAAGACAGGCTTTTTGACCTTGTACACAGAAGAAGGCTTTTTGAACCTTGTAATTAGGTACTATCTTTGGATAATAATTTCATAAATATGGTAATTCAAGGGAACACGTACTAGTTCTAACAGAAGAAGAAACAAAGTTTGTAAAAAAGCTAGGTTTTCGTAGTTAATAAATGAAGTGACAGATTTGTTCATGTGTTCATATATATACGTGTGTAATATTGCATGCATATAATATATATATAAGAAAAGAAGATAGAAAAAAGAAAAAGAAAAGTACGAGGATGAGAATGATTGTGAGGATTTGATCCAGATTGGACCAAGAGGTGGCAAAGTAGAATTGAACGTATAGCTAATAATGATGTAATAATGCCAGAGTATAGACAATTAAAGGGAAATAAAGGACTAAATGTAATTATAATCTGAATAGATATGAATTAAGACTGCATGACCAAGTAAAAGGAGCATGGAGGGAGGGGTAAGGAGGAAGCAACTGAAGGTCAACAATCAAATCAGCATGAAGTCGCGTGACCCATACTGCACCACACACACAGCCGACTCGAAGCTCGCCGTTCCATTCTTTCCCTCTCTCGCACTCTTTTTAGATAGGGGGAGGGGGAGGGCACAGCGTGTGCGGAACAGGGCGACGGGGATGGGATGGAGACTGGATCACACCTAAGAAATTGCTGCCCATAGATCATATTATAAGAGAACATGGTAGTGAAAGTTTTGATTAAAGATATCTATTATATGCAATTATTATAATTTTCCGAAGGATGATTTGAATAATTATTTTCTTTTTAATCTAGGATCCACCATTAAGAACTCCTTCCTTCTGGTCAACAGGCAATTTAGGCACATGTGTACGAGTCAATTGTACACCAGACCCACGGACAGGATCACGACAGGGCCACCGCAGAAAAGAAATGGGGACAACAACAATTAAAGTGAAAATAAATGAAGAAAGTACTAACCTTTACATGAACGCGGCAAGGCTTAGTAACCTTATCCATGGTGCTGCTAATCCAACGAAGTATAAAACAACACAAGTCCAACTACCACACTAACACGACCACAGAAGAACACACACTGAGTGACAAAGTTTAGCATGGTATCTATGGTTATAGATACCCATGATCCGGGTTTTCCTTCCTTGCACGGTACCAGGGCGATACGCTTATTTGGCGCATGCGTAAACAAAGTAATAACAGATGCTTTTAAATAGAAAGGCATTCCGGAGAATTACACGTGGCAGGTGCAAGAAGGGTCCACTGTATGTTAGTATACGAAACACGATGAGGCAATGCAAAAGAAAATCATGTGTTTTGCAGGCTAGTATCACACAATCTATCATGAATTTTAAAATAAATATGTGAAAGAACTTATATTATGTTCATAAGGAAGAAACTATACAAGAAGCATTTATGTATACATTAAGAAAGCATCTGCATGTACATACTGTCATGGAAAAGTTTGTTTGCAGTCATGGGTAAAAATTTTTTCTAACTATATGAACTTTGATTTCTTTCTTGTTCGTACTCATGTGAAAGCAGATGGCCTCACATTAAAGTCTCTCTCTTTCTCTCTCCTCTCTCTCTCTCTCTCATCTCTCTCTTCTACTCTCTCGTCTCTCACTCTCTCATCTCCTCACTCTCTCTCTCCCTCATCTCTCTCTGCTAGGGTGCTCGTCCGTCTCTCTCTCTCTCTCTCCTCCGCTCAACTCTCATTGAGAAATCAGTATGTTTAGTTGTACCAAGGGAACAACTGAATCACCATTAAATGCAAGAGAACACAGTACCTGTATAAGATTTAGTCATGTGTGTTCAGGCGTTGTGGATGCTTTGTTTGTAATTATGAATCTAGATTTTTTCTCTGTGATTCACTATGAATGTCAACTGTCTATAAGCAGTCCTTTTTTAATTTTCACCTGGCAAACAACGCACATCCTGAAGTGAGTTGTGGCGCCTGCTGAAATGTATGTGTGACGTGGGTGCCAGTAATTATTCTGGAATGTGTGACCTATGTAACTAAAGCGTTGTTTGAGCGAGTTGCGTGTTTCTCCTACGACTGACCTTTTTTTGCATTTGGTGCAGCACGTAGGTACACGATCGTGCTTGTGCTGCAGGACATCTCGAGCGAAATGGTAAATGTCTCGCCAATACCGCCACTGTGAACCGACGTGCTCCGGCCATATTCGTCTAACAGATACACATCGTTTTCAGGTACATTGGTGGCTCCCAATTGCAGTGGATGGCTCTTGTGGAGAAGCACAGAACACATCAAATATCTTCAAGAACAATTTGAATTCCTTTCCCTACTATGGGGAGCTCTGAACTGGCCATGGCTTGTCTGATCCGTTGTTTCGGGGGGGGGGGGATCTGTATGGCAGTCATACAGTTTGATGATGATATGCTGTGCTTGCGTAATGATAGCATGTGTTTTGCATGCGTGCAATATTTTTTGTTTGTTGGTCTCTCCATGTGAAGATTAAAGAACTGCAACGGTAAACAGTTTTTCAATGGTGGTTTGATTTTAATTTTGGGCGAAATAATAATAATAATAATAAAAATAATAATGAATTCATATATAGGCGCCTATTCTCTGCTAGACACCAATCTCTAAGCGCTTTACAATCAACATCTTCGTTTATCACAACGGTCCTGCCTACCAGGGTGAGTAGCCGCCTGAAGAGCAGCAGCTGCGCTTCATTCAGTCGTTTCCCGTGTCCCATCCAGACATAACGTTTCAATATCGATCACTCTTTTTCTTACTTCTTTCATTCTTATGTCATTTCATCACGTGTTGTGCCATGCTTGTGTAACGTGGTCATCTATAAACCAACGGCCAAACTGCCTACTCTTACGAAAGTGGTGATGGATTTTACGTGTGGTGCAAGATGATATGATGTGCGTCACACACGGAACCTCGTTTTATATCTCATCGAAGGACCGTATGGGGAAATGGAGTCAAAACCAACGTTAACTCCGAGGGAAAAATCCCCCTGTATCGAAACGCCCCCGGCGGAGATTCGACCCGCCAACCCCAGATTCACCAAGAGTACGAGTCCCGGCGCTCTAACAACTGACTATCCCGCTCCCGGCTATCCCGGCTAAGTATTGGTGATTTCTATGATGTCGCAGATGCGTTTCGAACAAATTTTGTGCCAAAACCCGGGATAAAATGCTTCTACTGTGTGTGTAGCCTGGTGTTTGTTTAAATTTGGTGAGAAAACTGTTTTAGTAGTTTTGTGTGACGTTGCACCATTTTCGGTTTTGGTACTGAGCACGTGAATAATCACTGACGGTTTCTGTGCACTATCAATGCATACACTGCTGATTTGTTTACAAAAGAATAAGGATTTAAAGTCTTTGTGAACAACGTCCTCTTATAGATCCCATTCCAACTTGGGAAAAGAAAGAGGCGTCGTTGATCTTGAAACCTGGGATACAAAGAAAGCTAATCACCTTACAATCTTTCATATTTAACGAAATGTAATGTCAAGATAGATATCCAACCACCTTAAGGTTACACAGATGAACTCGTTGACCAAGTAACAAAGAGGCCGTATCATATTTGTATATTCCATCGATGAAAGTAAAAAAAGCATATTTTCAAAGAAAATATCGCTACCATATTCGTAGCTGAAATGATACAATAACTGATGGCTGTGACAATTCTAATGGATTTACCACAGTCCTATATTTTTCAAGTGTATCTTTGTGTAGATTCCGCTGTCCAGTGTTACAATCGATTAATTTTTTTTTTAAATTCAAATTCAGATAACATCGTTTATGAAAAAAAATAACAAATTAACCTCGTCTGATATGTAAAGAACAGATAACACTTCTTCAGGGTTCCTTCACACGTGGAATTTCGGGCAATGAACTTGCTGACAGATGTGCGAAAAAACGCGCTGAAATGGAAGGAGGTGTACATAACTAATTATTTCTCCATAACGCGTTCCCTTTGAAAAAGAGAGTCAACAAATTTTAAAACAAGCAGCTTGGGGAGATTTTAGAAATGGGCAGAACAAAAGCTGTCTACTCATGATCAGACACAAAAAAATCCTCAATTTTTAGTATTGAACATTTCAAAAGCATCCAAAATCTGCACATTATATGATATGCATCAATACAGAAACTACGTTTCATATATCATCGATTGAAACTGTATGCTTTTAGAACTAAATATAGCACTGCAACAAAAATGCTCTGCGGGGAACCATATAGGACAAGAGATCCAAGTTTTGTTTCGAAAGTGTGCCTCTCAAAGGCATTACACTTATCAGCCCAAATTAAATCAGGCAATGTTCCTGTGACTGATAAATTTTTCTGATAATGATTTTTTGCTTTGAAAGTTACTTTTTTTGCATGATTTGTAAGTCCCAATCACATATTTTACTTTAATCTGATAATGATAGTGTGATGTAGGTTTGTTATGGTTTATTCGTTTGTCTGTCTAATTGTTTTCAGAATATAAGTACAAACCCGACCCTACCCCGCTCAACTCCCAATACCCCACCCCGTCCCTACACACAGATACACAAACACACACCACACACACACACACACAACACACACACCCACACACACACACAGCACCACACACACAGCACACACACACACCCATACACACACAACAACACACACACACAAGCGCGCGCGCAAACTATGAACAAACACTAATTCTATATCCTCTCTATTTTGCCTGTCTATCTCTCCTTTCTTGTCTAATATCACATAGATTGTGAAAAGACGTAAAAAATTAAAGTACTACTACTACTCTGACGGTTTCTTTCACTCAGTAATTTGGATTTGTGGCTTGGAACGACCTGTGGATCTTAAATGTGTCTGATAAATTGAGGACTGTCATAACATTGCGTGCAGGTGCAAGAAGCTGGGATGTTCGTTGCAGTAATTAATTAGATGAACTTTGTTCCAGTGCAGCTTCATTTAATCTTGTGGAATTAACTGATCCATTTCACACAGCTTCTGAACAAGCAAAACAGAAAGGGTCTGGCTGGTCAGAAGGAGAAGTAGTGAATATTAAACTTAAACACATCGATTTTCAATCCCATTGTAAGGAAAATTTACTTTTCTTTACCAAGAGCTCTAGTTAAAAAGGCAGTTTCAAAACGAAGTGACTGGGGTAGAAGATGAAGCAACATTTAGAAACAGAGGGGGTTAGTTACCGCCAGGGACATAGACAAACAAAGTACAGGACAAGACACAATGGTGTCTCTCTTTTCATTTTTTTTAAAGAGCAGTTTTAAATATAAAAAAAATGAAGACGAGAAAGTTTTGTGTGATGTGTTCTGGCAAAGCTGCATTACTTTGTAAAGAACGCAAGAGAATAACAAACCATCAACCTTTTATGAATTAACTTAACTTAAAGGGATTACATTTCCGGTTTCGTCTGACAAAGTGATCAGTTTGAAGAACAAAAAGACCAATTACTGTATACGTATCTGATTGGTCTGAAGAAACCGCCTCTTCTGCTAAGAGTTTCCAAGAACTCTCCAACAGCGAATCAGGCAAAAATCATGTGGACTTATCTTTGTAAGAGATGGAACAAAACAACATTATACATTAAGACGTACTATGAGTAGAGTCTTGAAACATACTACCAAAGATTAGGGAAAAACAAGAATTCTGCAAAAGATGTTTGGTAAGGTTACCATCGATAGAAGCAGCAAACCAACACAGGGCTCTGTCGACTACAAAACAAGACTTTAAACTCCAAAGCTAGGAAGCAAAGTTTCCTTTACAAACTGGAAAACACTTTTGAAGAGTCCATGGGAGTTTATGCTGGCTTCGAATCTAATACAACTCCATGTCAAGGATCAGTCCCAAACAGACTCCCTAAACAGTTTTAATGAATATAATCCGGTCTGTTCTTATGCTTTCATTATTGGTAGGTCAGACTGAGCCCATTCAAAACCAGAATTTTATAGAGGACCAGATACAGCAAACCTTTTTCTTAGAAAGTATGAGAATAGTGCGTAGTGACTTATCTTATCAACTCAATTTCTCTGAAATCATTATGACACCAGAAAAAGAAGAACAGTATGAGTCAATCACAACTTGCTGGGTTTGTGGTGATTGTTATTTTGCAACAGAAGGCAATTCAAAAGTCGAGATCATAATCACATTAGTGGAAAATACAGTGGAGCAGCACACAGTAAGTGTAATTAACAACTGAAGTTTGATCCGAAGAACTGGAAGTTACACCCATTTTATTGCCAATAACTTACGTGGTTACAATGGTCGTCTTATACTGCAATCAATTACTGATGATTTTAATAGTGTCTAATGTATTGCACAGTCTTCGGGGGAAAAAATTTCATTGGCCTTTTGGCTTTCTTTGATTCAATGCAGCATATGGCATCATCACTAGAGTCCTCACAATCTCATTAACCAGTTGTCCAATGAAGGGGAAAAAGATTCTACACTTGTCAGGTAAGGTGTTTATCCTTATGAGTGCATGAACAGTTCGGAAAAGGTTTGATGAAGATGAACTTCCACCAAAGGGAGCATTCTTTTCTATTCTGACAAGGAAAGAAATAAGTGATTCCGAATACCAACATGCACAAGAAGCATGGAAAAGTTTACAGTGCAAGACCATGAAAGATTACCATGATGCCCATCTAATGGCTGACGTCTGTTTGTTGGCAGACGTGTTTGAAAATTATAGAAAGACCTGCATGTAACATTACAGTCTGGATCCAGCACATAGCAGCACCTGGAATGAGTTGGGATGCTTTCTTAAAATGTAATGGAGTAGACATTGACCTGTTGTCTGATCTGCCAATGCTCCAAATGATTGCAAATGGACTGTTTGGTGGAATGAGTATGGCATCATACCATCATTGTAAAGTTTAGATCTAGTTGCAAAGTGAGGCGACTGCAGGCGGAAATCTAAACAAACTTTAAATGTAAGTAATAGCGCACCGCAAAAAGTGGACAGTGAACGAGCAATCGTTTATCTTCATCCCCTTCAGCGCAAAATGGGTTGAATGGGAATTCAACGCCCATCTTGCACTGGAGTGGATGAATATAAGACGAGGCTTGACAGATGGAGGTGCCAGGAAAGACTACCACTACTCCCGGAACTGGAGGAACCTTATATTAGCTCCAGGATGGAAAATACGATATTTTTCAATGCCTACGATGTTTTGTAGAAAGAAA
>JAFLJL010005115.1:0-7500 GCA_018398815.1 Conus ventricosus
AACTTTTTTAAAAACTGTTGAACAATAAAATTGTTTGGCCATATTAAGGCCAATATCTTGAAGAATAGAACAAAGGTTTTGCTTGATGAACAATGTCAGTAACATGATTTCTCGCAGTTTGTTTAAAATTTCCCGTGCACAGTCAGTCCCGTGCGCGCCATCCCCCTCAGCCCCCCTCCTCTCCTGCTTGGCCTCCGACAACTCGGGACCCACTGTGTTGTGCCTTTGACACAGTGAGCGATCGGTGATCAAGCGCCTGCTCACGGAGCATGCTTATCAAGCGTGGCACGGACGGCAGAGGCCGATGGCTCGTTTCGGTTTTGGCCGTGGTCAATCAGATTTTAAAGCCTCTATATTGAAAGCAAAATTTTTCCAAAACTTCCTTGTAAGTCTTGGAACGGCGGGCCTAACGATATCTAATTCACACTTCACAGCATAATGATCCGATGCTAGGTTATTGTCAACGGTTGAGGATTTCAGAAGATGGCCGCTGTCTCGTACACTACCCATTCTACTATGTTACCCTGTTTGTTCGTCATTTCATTCAGGGACTGCTGGAGTCCGAAAGAAACTAAAATTTCTAACACCTCGGCGGTATCCAACTGTGGGCTTATTGAAATGGAGGTTGAAGTCGCCGTTCAATAAACAGTGTTCCTGGAAGGTCATTTCCCAAATCAAGAAAGTCTGGAAGTTTGTTGAAAACATGCTGGGCGAAATTTGTTCTTTCTGCTGGATACTGGTCTGTAAATCCCAAAAATGTTAGTGACAGGAGCGCTAGGTAGGGACAGTTTTTAGATGAACAAGTTCAAAGGTCCGATGCTGGAAATCAAAAGAAGAGCCAAAATAGCAGTAGGGGACAGGTTATCCGAGATGACGAAGGCGATTCCCCCCCCCGCAGGTCGTGGTGGGGGGGGAAGGATTTGGTGGTATAGCCAGCTGGGCCAAGGTCTCGTAGCTTTGGTTCATCGCCGCTTTCCTTGAACCACGTTTCCGTAACGCAAAGAATGTCGATATCATTGGAAGACACAGAAAGGGCATGAAACAATTTTGATGCGAGGGAAGTTTGACAACAAAACATGTCAGAGAAAAGAACAGGTCAAAGAAATTGCAGATGGTCTGTGGGAGGAACCCAGTGACATCAATCATCTTTCCTTTGGAGCGCAATGCTGCTGTCCTTGTCATGCAGCTCTCCCCCCCCCCCCCTCCATTGTCATACAGCTCTTCCCCCGCCCCTCCATTGTCATACAGCTCTTCCCCCGCCCCTCCATTGTCATGTAGCTTCTTCCCCCCGCCCCTCCATTGTCATGCAGCCCTTCCCCCGTCCCTCCATTGTCATACAGCTCTTTTCTCCGCCCCCCCATTGTCATACAGCTCTTTCTCCGCCCCTCCTTGTGATGCAGCTCTTCCCCCCCCGCCCCTCCATTGTCATACAGCTCTTTCCCCCGCCCCTCCATTGTATGCAGCTCTTCCCCCGCCCCTCCATTTTCATACAGCCTCTCCCCCCCTCCCTCCATTGTCATACAGCTCTTCCCCCGCCCCTCCATTGTTTATACAGCTTTTTCCCCCGCCCCTCCATTGTCATGTACTCTTCCCCCGCCCCTCTATTGTCATACAGCTCTTCACCCGGCCTTCCATTTTCATGCAGATCTTCCCCCGCCCCCTCCATTGTCATACAGCTCTTCTTCCCCCCCCCTCCATTGTCATACAGCCCTTCCCCCGCCCCTCCATTGTCATAAAAGCTCTTCCCCCCCCCCCTTTCCCTTTGTCATACAGCCCTTCCCCCCCCCCCCTCCATTGTCATACAGCTCTCCCTTCTCCCGCCCCTCCATTGTCATACAGCTCTTCCCCCCGCCCCTCCATTGTCATGCAGGCCCTTCCCCCGCCACTCCATTGTCATGCACCCTCCCCCCCGCCCCTCCATTGTCATACAGCTCTTTTCCCCCGCCCCTCCATTGTCATACAGCTCTTTTCCCCCTCCCCTCCATTGTCATACAGCCCTTCCCCCGCCCCCCCTTGTCATACAGCTCTTCTCCCGCCCCTCCATTGTCATACAGCTCTTCCCCTGCCCCTCCATTGTCATACAGCCTTTCCCCCGCCCCTCCAATTTTCATGCACGCACGCACGCACCACACACACACACAACACACACACACACAACACACACACCACCTGAATTGCTCCAAAAAAAATGAAGGGCTTTTGGGCAACTATCAAATTACAAGGTTTCCTTAAAACTGGAAGTGACCCGGGGTTGAAAAGCTTTGAAAATGCAGGGCACTGCAGAGCACACCACACACACACAACACACACACACCACACACACACACACACACACACACACGCACACAACACACACCAACACGCCAAAAAATTTTATGCTTTCTCTCCTCTCTCATCTCTCCTTTTCTCTCACCCACACACCACACCCCAACACACACACAACACACCAAACCGCACGCACGCACCACGCACGCACCACCGACACACACAACACAAAACCACACACACTCCACACACACAACACCCACACACACACACACACACCACACACACACACACACACACACACACACTCACACAACACACACACACACACACAAAAACACCACAAAACATATACACACCACACAAAAGGGCGAAAGCGACCCAGAAGCAAACGGGGGGTCTCTTGCTTATGCTTTTTTCGCAGGCCGTCTCAAAATGACCAAAAACAGGAGCCGGGGAGGTTTTTTTCTTTCGGTCCAGTACGAAATCAAGTTAAAAAAGAAGAAAAAACCAAGCAAGAATGTTCAAATCTGAAGCAACCCGGGTAAAAACAGACAAATGCCACATTCCGGGGATTGGAACGGACAGCACCGATGAAAATTCCAACTCAACTCCCTCATTCTTATCCATAAAGGGACTGAAAGACAAATCGGTTTTTTTAGGAAAAATCGAAATATTTGCAAAAAAAGTATCCCCGAAGATACGTACGGGGAGAAAAACAAACACGATTGCTCACTCACAACCAAAAAAGTAATTCTAACCACTTTAAAAAATTTGGGGTTTAGACGAATCCGAACGAAAATGGAAAAGGAGAGCGCAAACAAGACCTTACCCTACGCTCGGGTGAAACACAAACGCCCGGTTCAACATAAAAAGGGGAAAGAAAAGAAGTAAAAAAAAAAAAGCCAAAAGAACCAAATTGAACACAGAAGACAACCCCATGAGAAATTCCCAAAGGTAGGTAAACACGTCACAGACTGCCAAAATCGAACAAACAAAAGACACAACATCGAAAGGAAAGTGAACAAGGCTAATAAATCCCATCTTACTCGCCTTCAGATCGTTTTGAACGGTGTAAAAGCCCCCGACTTGGTCGACTTATTTTCAAAACCTTTTTCCCCCAAAAAATCTCCACTACAAAGGACTTACTGCCCACGCTAGAAAAACCCTTGTCGTCGGGATACAAAGTCGATGCAATTTTTAAACATTGTGGTCTAAATGAAAACAAAAAAACTTTGCATCCTCTAGCAAAACTCTTTGCACAAACCGTTAAAACCACCTAAAGACATTCACACGCCAGCATTGTACAGAAAATGGCCCTGTTTCTAAACCCCGAATAAACATAAACCGCGAAAGGGTTCAACGCGGTTATTAACTCTAATAAGTTCCCAAAAGTGTCCTCATCAGCCATGAAACCCTTTTCCGGCCCCAGAACACTGAAAGACGGACCAAAACCCAACCAAAAGGAGCCAGTGTACTTGGGAAAACTTAGGGCGCACGTTCACCAGCTTTTCTGAAAAAACCCCTCGGGCACAAGTCCAGAACCCCAGTCTACGTCGCCTTCATAAAGAACAACATGCCCCCTCCCCCCGTTTTCTCGTCACCAGATTCATGATCTACCCTTTTCCCCTTGCACCAGGGCCCTGGCGAAACTTCTATGATTTTTCTACAAGACTGGTGAATGATTTTCATAAAACTTAACAACACTCCCCCCCCGTCAAAAAAAGCAGTAGTTGTGCATAATTCTAGGGACTAAAATGATAAACGTCGCTTTTGGATAATATTTTCCGGGTTTGCCATTTTGTTTTTTTTTTCAACCTGCAACATCGCGTATTTCCTCAACCCCCCCCCCCCCCTTTTTTGTTGCGTTACACATTCCCATCTTACCCCTTTTCGGGCCTTTCCCTTTTTGTAAAAGTTTTCTCTATTGCGTTTGCTTTCACTGATTATTCATTGTTGGGAATTGTCTTTATATTTTTTCATTTGAATAATCTTCATTTTGCAATTGGTCCCCCCTTGAATTCCATTGTAAAATTTTGTGGCAAACAAACTGACATTAATAACTACAAGGAACTGCCGGTCGATTAACAAGAATTTGGTAAATCTTCAACAACACTTGAACCACCCTACATGTCCTTTATTCTTCAATCACTAAATGTGTCTAAAAACGACTTGCCACGACGGGATCTTTCTTTTACCCACCTGTGTACAGAAACTGGTGAAAAAGAAAAGTCTCTGCACCTTTTTATATAAATGACCATTATTTTACCATCCCCCTTCAGTCACCTTCCCAACGGGGGGCACCTCGACTTGTTTTCCCTTGTGCACTTCTTTTCACTTTGACAATTCTCTAGTTTTAAAACATTTCCCGTGTTTTTTCCAAAAAGGGATCATGATAGCAATCAACGGCTACAAAATCAAACTTTAAAAGTATAAAGGGTTTTAATTGAGGTGATTTTAAGAACATCTCCTTTCGGGGATAGAACTTGCACAAATTCAGCTAAAAAACCTTTTTAGGGGGGAAAACTTATCAACCCCCACTCGCCTTTAAATGATGAAGAAACACAACGCCTGAACCCTGGCACAGATCATCTGCAATTGACTTGTTTTTAACCCCCATTGGGCCCCCGAGCTTTTAAGGCAAACTTATGATGACACTTTGGGATGATCAATTCCCCATGTTATTTCTCTGAGGGGTTTGAGGGGCCCAAAAATGACAAAGGATAAAACCCAAAATTTTGATTAAAAGCGACTGACGGGGCCAAATTTTCCAATTTTGGCTTCTTCATATAAAAGTAAATTCTTTTATAAACTGATATAAAATTTATTACAGTCATTTTACTATCTCATACGCATCAGCTGGTGGGCAATTCCGATTCTTAGTCAATCAAAATCTCCCAAACACCGGGGAAAGGGGGTGGAAGAACTTGCAGAAAGCTTTGAAAAAAATATAACCTTTTAAAACTTACGAAAAAGAAAAAAGGTAAAGGGCATACCTTTTTAAAACTGCCAAAAATCAAAGAATAAAGTAATTTAAAAAGCTAAAAATGAGTATGTCACATTTTGTTTTAATTAAAAAATGAACATAAAGATACAATAAAAATTTAAAAAAGATCCAGAAATGAAAAACGGAACCTTTTCCTCATATCCCAACATAAAGGTGCTGTAAATTTCCTTCGACATACCAAAAACAAATCATTTTCTGACAGTTTTTTCCCCAAAAAAAGCTCCTTCGTAGTTTATCGACAAATCAGACTATGAGGGGAAAACCCCAAACAACAAAGAAATGACCTATCCGGGACGAAATATGATCTTACTAAAGCTAATTTCGTCCAAAATTTCACCCTGCTATTTCTTCATTTCTAAAAAAACGTCTGTTGGTTTAGATGCATTTCTAAGAAATGTTTAAAAAAATATACCACAAAATTTTGTTTTATTTCAAAAATGAAATTATTAATAAATGGGATTGAAGGGAAAATACCCCATATGGGGAGACCAATTAATTCCCTTCTAAAGAAAGGAAAACAATGACAAACACAAAACTATCGCCTAAGCCTTACACCATTTTTTAAACTAATGGAGATAATTTCTTTTAAACAGATTTTACAACTTTTGAAAAAACTCGCATTACCCCGCCAACCGGGGCCCGGTTTTAGAAAGGGGGAGGGCTATATTTACATCTTTTAAAGCTCACTACCCAAAAAAAAACACCATTTGCTAAAACAAAACGTCTCGCCACTTTTTCGATATCAAAAAGGCATTTGATCAAGTTTTTCATCATAGGCTTTTATTAAAAATTAAAAAACAAAAGGCTCTCGGTCATAATTATAAATTTTTTTAAAACATCCTGACCAACAGAATATTCAACAAGAAAGGTCATACTTTTTCACTAAAAGATTACAATATGGGGTACCTTTAAGGCTCTGTGATCGCCCCTCTTCTCTTTAAATTTTTAAAAAAATTTTCCAAAAAACTTTCAAAAAAAAAGTTTAACTTATTCAATATGCGGATGACATCTGCTTTTGGTTTAACGCCACATTAAAAAAGAACACATCAAAAAAATCTGTTAATCACATTAGAAGAATATATCAAAAGAGTTAGACAACATTTTCGAAATCCTTTTTGAAAAAGGGTTTTTGCCGTCGGCTGAAAAATCCCGAAAATGTTTTTTGATGCAGGTGGGCCCCGCTCACAATACTCCTAACTTCAAAATACAAAATACCACATTGAGCACACTTTTGAGATTAAAATTTCCCTTTGGGGTGCATCTATTCAAAACTTTCTTGGAATTTTTACTTTGAACAATAATAAATCAAGCGAAACATCTCTTAACTGCTCAAAGTTATAACAAACAAAGTTGGGGGCCCGGGAAACAAAAATTTTTAAAACACTTTCTTCTGCTTTATTAATCCAAATTGTCATATGCACAAGAGGGCTTTTTTGTGCCCTAAGTATTATTTAAAAAAAAGCTTCCCGTGATAACTCAAAGGGATTCAATTTGCCCTTGGGGTTTTTTATTTCATGCTTCACTTTAGGGAAAATACCAGAAGCCGGTGTCTTACCTCTTGATGACCATCGGGAAATAGCCTGCGCTAAGTACATTTTTTTTCGCTGCCAACTATTAAATGCTAACCAAATGGAACGGATTGAGGCTGTGTAGCTTTTTCCCAAACGTGCTAAAAAAATTCGGCCCCTAAAACATACCACATATTCTTCTCACTTTTTACAAATTCAGGATCGTCCCAAAAAAGCTTTCTGTGCGTCTTCCCATAATCCCGACCCAAAAAGGGAGCTCTTCAAAACCAAAATTTGATTATAACATACTACTAATTAAAACTGATAACATTAATATTCTAGCTTGCGAACAAAATCACATATCAATGATTGTTACGTAACTTCGAAAAGTCCCATACTGATGGGTCTCTATTAAACAAAATGCTGGTTGTGGCTTTTTCATTCCTTTTTTAAAAATTGAAACCCCCTTTCACTTGGGGCAAACTTCCCATTTTTTACAGCCGAACTTAACAATAAAAATAATGGGCCAAAAGACATAAAATTTTCTTTACTGTTATGGGGAATTCTCTTCGTTAATTCTAAGTCAGTTCTTTAAAACTTTAGAATCTACAATTTTAAAAAAACGTGCGAAATCGTATCAGAAAATTAAAAATACTTATTCCCAAAAATATGTCCAAAAGGTATAATATTTAATTTTTTTGGGTTTTTCCCTTCCCCTTG
>JAFLJL010005115.1:12500-14342 GCA_018398815.1 Conus ventricosus
AATATCTGGGGAAGTTAAAAATAGAAAAATCAGTCAATATGCAGATCTCAAGATTGTTGTATCAATTAATTTTAAGAGAGACTGCATTTGTGGCAATCTGATGGCACCCCGCATGAGTTCCACAGCCTTACAGAACTAGGATAAATGAATGTAAATGGCTGTCAATAATTTATTTGATGCAGGTATGGCATAAGATTGACCGCCACTCCTGGTACTACTTTTATTCAATACTAATTGTCCACTGGAAATCAATTAGTTTAGCTCTGCCTTTGAAGAAGGTTATAGTTTCATAAAAGCCTATGTTTGTCTGTCTGTCTGTCTGTCTGTCTCTGTCTTTCTCTGTCCTCTCTGCTCTCTCTCTCTCCTCCTCTCACTCTCTCTCTCGCTCCTCCTCTCTCTCTCTTCTCCTCCTCATCTCTCTCTCTCCTCTCTCTCAATATACAATGCCCTTTTTACAAGATCGAACAGCTTTTCTGGCTCGAACGAAATTCCTTCTTCCCTACCCACGCATTGATCTATACAAAACAAGCCTACTTACTCTGGACCATATGTCTGGAACTCACTTCCACCGAATCAACAAAACATGAATACTTTAAAACCTTCAAGGAACATTATGCATAAACATTTATGTCTCAGTAGTTAAATTATTCGATTACAATGATTAGCGTTCATTCGCTAAGTCTTCTGTGAACCAACTTGAAATAAATCGCTCAACATAAAACCTACTCCGTTAAAATCGCTCATCCCCACTCCCCTCTGTCTACCACCCCTTTTTTCTCCTCTCCCACCTACCATTCTCTCTTCCCCACCCTCCTCTGACCTCTCCCCTCTCTGTAGTTTTTTGTTTGTTTGTTTGCTTGTAAGTTTCCTTTTTGTTTTAACCATCCCCCATCTCATTAGTGCTTTTATGAGCAGTTTGCTTGTCATTTTAGAATTAGATTATCATGTTTGGGAAAGTTGAATTGTCTGTATGAATGATTGTGCTGAAAAAAGTATGCATGACAAGGGCAGATGTAAGACTAGGCTTTGGCCTAAAATCGTCATCCTTGGGTATTAAAGACAATCAATCAATCATCAGTCAAACTCTCTCTCTCAATCTTCTTTCTCGAAAACGAACATGAATAATATCGGAGGGTAGGAGGAGTAATCAATTTTTTCATATTTTGGGGTGTTACAAAGGTGCGGAAAATCAAATGATACAACAATAGAGGAGAAACAAGTAAACCTCATAACACGGACGACAAATCTGAATTCTTTTTGCGCAGCCGTCAGGACGACATTCCTTCAGGGGCTGATTAATTTTCATAACGGCAACATTTCCCCGAGGGCAACACATACATTGACAACTTATAAACCCATGAACGTTTTTCTTTATCATCCTCCTCTCTCTCTCTCTCTCCCCTCTCATTCTCCTTCTCTCCCCTCTCTCTCTCCTCTCTCTCTCTCTCTCTCACCCCCCCCCCCCCCCCTTTCATACATGTTTGTGTTTTTGTCTTTCTCCTCCATTTGAAATAAACTCAAACAAAATTCAAACACAGATGTAATTGTTACAATATGGCAGATCTGCTTCCTAGCCAATGACTTCCTCTCCTTGATCTGGCTTCCTAGCCAATGACTTCCTCTCCTTTTTTCAAGATCTGCCGTTTATCTCGTTATGATGTTCTTTTTCAGGGTTTTAATTGCCACTTTCTAAAAAATGAAAATAAATTCTCATACATGATCATCATTTTTTTGTCATTATATCAGTGTTAGCGTTGTTCTTTGCTTATATGTTTTGCACGTTTTTTTAGTCCAGACCACACTTCCTCCGCAGGCAAAATTAGAGCTACAATAACCACCCTG
>JAFLJL010005116.1:0-19696 GCA_018398815.1 Conus ventricosus
GGGGGGCCGGGGGGACTTGCGGCGCGCGCCGACGCTCACGCACACGCCGACACACTGATAATTGAATTAAGAACACTAAATTGTTATCGTTGATGCACACTTCCTTACCTCCTTAGGAGTTTTTTCTTGAAAGGTGATGCTCACGTTTCTCCCGCTCGCCATTGACCGTCAGAGGGAATTTAGTCTTTTTCCTTTTTCTTGTTTATCCTAAATTTTTTTCCTAATTTTGTTTATCTTTTTGCTTTTCTTTTGTATGAGAGTGAGTTTACGGATGCATAAAGGATCATTACTTTTCTGGAGTTGTACTTATGTCAAAGTGCATTGTTACGAGGCAATCTTGAATTTTTTTTATGTTGTTTTCTACTTAATTCATGCAATACTAATGACCTGGTTTCACAGATATAGATGCTTTTTTTACTGTTAATGCACATATTAAAAATTAAGGGAATGATGATGACTAAACAATGGAGACTTTACAATTGCGTCTCAAAAACTGTCAGGGATTGGGGGATATGAAAAAAAGAAGGGATGTCTTCCAATTATCTGAAACAGAAAACTTTTCAATATATTGTCTCCAAGATACTCATTTTAGTGACAAACTAGAAAAATAGTCAACTCTGAATGGGGCTATAAATGTTGTGTTTGCGTCTTTAAAATCAAACTCTAGAGGAGTGGCTGTTCTCTTTTCAAACAACTTTAAATTTTAAAATAACTAAAGTTCATCGTGAATAAAACGGAAATTTTATACTGTATCATTTACTGCTTTTGAGAAGGATTTCCTTTTGGTAAATGTCTATGGCCCAAACAAGGATAACCCGACATTTTATCATTCACTTAGGAAAACTATAAAGGTGTAAAAATAACAATGTAATTGCAGTTTGGTGACTGGAATATTGTATTAAACCCAACCATTGATAGTTGTAACCCGAGAGCTAAAAGCGCACTTGAAAATATGATAGAAGAATTTGGGATGACAGATATCTGGAGAGAGAGCAATTCAGAATGTAGGCGCTACACTTGGAGAAAGCCAACACCACTTAAGCAAAGCAGACTTTGACTGTTTCTGATTATTTGTACTGGTATTTGAAGATGCTGACATCATCCCCGGGGTACTGTTCTGATCACTCTATAAAATTTCATTGCAACTAAAATTTGGAAAAATGAAAAAAACATACTTTTGGAAATTTAATTGTTCCTTGCTTAAGATTGGCAATATGTGGATGAAATTAATCAAGGAAGTCATAAATTGACTAAAAGAATACGCCGCAGATAACGCAACAATGAAAGACAATTGATGAAATAGGTAAAGGTAAAATCTGAACTTAAAAATCTCAAACTATTTTTAGATTTTCTAACTGACTTGAAAATAAGAAGGAAAAACTATCGCATATGCCACAAGAAAAAAAAAGAAAACTACAGAAGCTGAAAAGGACTCATAAAGATATTCAAACTCTTGCAAAGATGACCATAAAACAGAAGACGTAATGAAAAAACTATCGAGAAAAATCCGGAGTTGAAGAACAATTAAAGATACGAGAATGGAACGTGTACTCTTAAGATCAAAAGCCCGATGGGTTCTGATGGTGAAAAAATTTCTAAGATTCTGTAGTCTCGAGAAAAAAAACTGGCATTAGCAAACAATGACAAAACTTATAACTAAGAAAATGAGAATATAAAAGAATCTTAAATGAAGTGAAAATATTCTATGAGAATTTGTATAGGGGAAGAGATGTAGATAAGGTGCAGTAGAAATTGATAATGAATTCCCAAATTCTCACAAGAACAAGAACAATGTTTAGATGGTCCAATAACTATAGAGGAAGCTAGCCAAAGTTCAAAAATACGAAAAAATGGTAAAAGCACCTGGCAAGATGAATTTACGGTAGAAATCTTAATTCTTTTGGAACCAACTGGGACCGTATGTAGTGAGGTCCACTAAATGAAGCATTTAAACATTCATCCACACAAAAAGAAGGTTCTCATTATCTGTATATCCGATCCCAAAGGCGATAAACCTAAGGAATTAATAAAAAAATTGGCGAACTCCTGTAACCGTCTTAATGTCATAACAAAATAGGATCTTCTTGTATTTCCAATAAATTAAGAACGTCCTAACCATACCAAACTTTGTAAATGAGGATCAAGACGGGATTCATAACTGAATAGATATATCGAGATAATATTAAAATTAATATACGATTAGATTAACTTATCTAACAGATGAAAAATCTTCCTGGCTACTATTAGGTATTGATTTGAAAAGGCCTGTGACTCATTGGATTGGAGTTTTATGTTTAAGGTTTTAAAAGCATAATGTTTTGGTGATGGTGTTTGCCGTTAGCATTGATAACTTCTTTATAAAGACATCAGATCAACTGTTGTTAGTATACATGCCACACTGCACAATGGTTTTAAAGTTGAAAGAGGTTGTAGACAGGAGACCGATCTCTCCATATTTGTTTGTCCTGTGCGTGGAAATTTTAGCTAATCATGATAGAAGACAAAGATAAACAATATTAAACATAAAATTTCGCGTTTCAGATGATACACATTATTCAATGAGGTACAGAATCATTAGCCGTCCCATATTTATCCTAACCATCCAAGATTTCTGGCCTATGTATGAACTGTGATAAAACACAAACAATTTGGGCTAGGAAATAAAAAAAAAAGATCCAAAAAAGTATATTGCCCCCATCGAAAATGATATGGAATCCCCCTAATTCATAATACTGGGAATCTGGTTTACTCAAGAATTAAAATAATTGTGAACCATAACTACAATGAAAAAACTTGCAGAGTTAAAAATGTTATTAAAATTGGTCACAAAGAACCATCACTCCAATTGGGAGAAGTAGCTTTGTTAAAATCTCTAATCTGTCTAAATCTAACACATCTTGGATTTTACTACCTGATCCACCACTGACAATTTGTACAAAAACTCCAAACGTTATGTTTTCAATTTGTTTGGAATGAAAAAGGGACAGGATTATAAAAAACGGCAGTAAAAATCGCAATAGCGAAAGTATATATATCTCTGAAACTTTCATCTGAGAAAATATAAAACAGCGAATCATAAATATTTCAGTTGAAATGTATCCTTTTCTTAAAAACTTTGAATGTGACGGACCATGTAACGGTTAAATTATTCAAACATTACCCTTTTTGGACTTCATACTTTCAAGGCATATAGACACATTTGCCGTCAATATTACGCCAAAAATAAGGTTTGTAGTGCTAGATGAACTGTTTTCTACTACGAAACAATCAAATAGGTAATGCAGTCATCAAACAAAACATGTAAGTATGAAAGGAAGATATTCCATCAGGCATTTCTGAAGAAAACGAAGTTGGCAACATAGAGAAGGTTATTTTAAGTACAATCACTGTCTGTGACTTTATTACGTACGATGGTTATTTCGTCAATATAAACGGAATACAAATTAATAAACAATACTATTTACATTCATGATGTTCCTAATGCATGTGAAAATTTAAAACAAACAACCAATAAAGGGAGCAAACGATATTCTGAATACTTACATCAGACAAAATAAACCTAACTGCTGCTCACAGTGTCAGAAAAATTGAACCCAGTCATTCGCCTGGAAGAATGTATTTTATAAAATCAGTAAAAT
This sequence comes from Conus ventricosus, assembly GCA_018398815.1. Taxonomy (NCBI): domain Eukaryota; kingdom Metazoa; phylum Mollusca; class Gastropoda; order Neogastropoda; family Conidae; genus Conus; species Conus ventricosus. Next base: position 3,639 of record JAFLJL010005116.1, read on the forward strand.
CAAGTATGTAAAACTGAAATGGTTGCCAAAGAGAATCATACACCGAATTAATTGCCGACTAATATCGTTTTGAATGGCAATGGGTTAACCGATACCTTACAGTGTTCATTTTGTAATGAGGAAAGAGATTCCATTGAACTATTTTTATGGAAATTGCAAATATGCACGAGATATGGAAAATCGCTCAAAAAAATATGAATTAAAAATGTGAACACACGTATAAGTTGGAATTTCATGTGACTGGAATGTTCAGGAGGGTGGGATAAGTGGATTCTGTCTTAGAGTTATTGTAAAGTTTGCCAAGATGTCATTTCTAGATGCAAAATGAAATAATCTTCCAGATATATTTGTTTTCCAAATGCCCAGATATAAGTATTGAAGAATATAACAGCTAAAGTAAACTATAATTTAACAGATTTTCAATGCAACCTGGAACGCATATAAACCAATTCTTCTATAAACGCAGTTTAAACATGAAAGGGAGAGAAAAAAGGGAGGAAAAAAGGAAACAAAAAAGTCTACTCTCATACACAAACAATGATTGTTTGATCTTAAAATTAATTCAAATGTGCCTCTGTAGAATTTCTGTTGAATGGACGACTGCCTCGAAATAAAATAAAATATTTAAGGGGACTAGGAAGGATAAAGAGATAAAAAAAAACTGTATTATTCTTCCACTCCTCCCCAAGTAATATTATGCACAAGTTATTACAGCTCTTCTCCTTTCCATAACCTATAGTGATGATCATTGATACACGCTGTTTTCCATACTATGTATACCTGTATGTATGCATGCATAGGACTATTTGGGTATATATGTTTTGCATTCTCTCTCCTCTTTCTCTTGTGTGTGTGGTGTGTGTGTGTGTGTGGTGTGTGTGTGTGTGTGTGTGTGTGTGTGTGCGAATTGTTTTATGTTTATGTGTAATTAGTGAAAGTATGTATAAGGGGATAACTAGTGACTTGCTTTTTGTTACGTTTTAGTTGACTCTACTCTGTGCTAACGAAATAGTTTGTAATCTGTCCTGCGCACTGTCCCTCTTTTTGCGTGCCTTCACGCTTGTTAATGTTGCATTAAAATCTTTGTTAAAAATAATAAAATAAAAAAAATGTTTAAAAAATCGGCGTCACCCTGGACCCATCCTCTCTCATACCTGCTAATTTCCACAAAGATCGGCCTGTCCTTTCGAAAATGTCCCAATAAAGAAAAAAGCCGTTACAGTACGTTACAGCCGTTAGTAAACGGCTATAACGGTGAACTAAACAACGGGCATTATTTCGGGATCCAGAATGAACATACTACAATGTCAGAAAGATCGGCCTAGAACCTTTCTGAGATATTCCATAAATAAGGGAAACCGGTAAAGCCGTTACAGCCGTTAGTATCGCTATTAACGGGTATACAAAACATCGGCATCATCCGTGACCCATAGTGAACAATACCTGCGAATTTTCACAAAGAGCGGTCAAGTACTTTCGGAGATATTCCCATAAAAAAAGAAAAAGTGTTACAGGCCGTTACAGCCGATAGTAACGGCTATAACTGGTAAACAAAAAAGATCGGCGTCACCCGTGACCCATCCTTCTTCATACCTGCGAATTTTCACAAAGATGGCCATGTTCTTTCGCAAATATTCCTAAAGAAGCAAACAACCGATACAGGCCTTTCAAAACCGTTATGACCGGTATAACGTGTAAAGCTCAAACATCGGCATCAGTCCTGACCCATAATGAACACACCTGCTAATTTTTTCACAAAGATCGCCATTATCGTTCCGGAGTATTCCATAACGACAAAAACTGAACACCGTTACAGCCGTTAGTAACGTCTATTACGGTGATCTAACACATGATTTATGATGAGTAGTGACAGCCGGTATAGCTCTTTCGCGGCGGCTGGGCTTGTTGTGCATCATGACTTGACATGACGTGGATGGTGGGGGGTGGGGGTGTGGGGGCGCTTGGTGGGGTGCGGTGGAGGGGCCGTCGGAGGGCATTGGGGTCGGGAGCAACGGGCGCAAGGAGAGACGAATAAAAAGAGGAAAACATGGTGAATTTTTTTTTTTTTAGTGGACACGGTGTTTCGGATGGCGGAGATGGCTGAACTCTGTAAGACACTGTTACACGCCTCGATCCTCGTGAACCATGCTTAAGAAACAGCCCCAGATTCGCAGAGTCCGACCACGGACCCATTCTAGAAAAGTCGATCAAGCATGCATGCGCTTGTTTCGCTCACGGTCCACGCGCGTGGAGCTTGGGCGGGCGCGCGTGTGCCATGCGGTGTGCGCGCACTTGCGGCGCGCGCGCGCGCACGCTCACATGCACACGCGAACACACTGATATCGAATTAAAAACGCTAAATTTGTTTATCGTTGATGCACACTACCTTACCACCTTATGAGTTGTTCTTGAAAGGTGATGCACACTGTTTCTCCTCGCTCGCCATTGCCCCGTCAGAGGGAATTTAGTCTTATTCCTTTTCTTTCCCTGAAGTTATTGTTAATTTTTTTGTTTATCTTTTGCTTTTCTTTTGTATGAAGTGAGTTTACGGATGCATAAGGATCATTACTTTTCTGGATGTTGTACTTATGTCAAAGTGCATTGTTACATAGGCAATCTCTTGAATTGTTTTATGTTGTTTACTACATTAATTCATGCAATACTAATGACCTGGTTTTCACAGATATAGATGCATTTTTTACTGTTATGCACATATATACAAATAAGGTACTGATGATGACTAAAACAATGGAGACTTTAACCTTGCTCTCTAAACTTCCAGGGATTGGGATATGAAAAAAAGAAGGATGTCTTCCATTATCTGAAACAGAAAAACTTTTCAATATATTGTCTCCAAGATTTCATTTTAGTGACAAACTAGAAAAATATGTCAACTCTGAAATGGGGCTATAAATGTGTGTTTCGGGGGAGGATGTTTGAATACTCTAGAGGAGTGCTGGTTCGCTTTTCAAACTACTTTGAATTTAAATAACTATAGTTCATCGTGATATAAACGAAATGTTATTACTGGTACATTTTATCATTCACTTACAAGTTGTAAAAATAACGATGTAATTTGCAGTTGGTGACTGGAATATTGTAGTTAGAAACCCAACCAGATAGTTTAACCCGAGAGCTAAAAGAGCACATGAAAATATGATAAAGAACTTGATTGACAGATATCTGGAGAGAGACAATTCAGAATGTAGCGGCTACACTGGAGAAAGCCAAACCCCACTTAAGCAAAGCAGACTAACTGTTTCTGATTATTTTACTGGTATTTTGAAGAATGCTGACATCATCCCGGGATACTGTTCTGATCACATCTATAATTACATGCAACTAAAATTTGGTAAAAATGAAAAGAAAACATACTTTTTTTGGAAATTAATCGTTCCTTGCTTAAGGATAGGCCAATATGTGGATGAAATTAATCAGGAAGTCATAAATGTACAAAAGAACTACGCCGCAGCATAACTGCAACAATGAATACAATTGATGAAATAGATCATAGGTAAAATTGAACGTAAAATCATCAAACTATTTTTAGATTTTCCTACTACGAAAATAAAGGAAAAACTCATCGCATATGCCACAAGGAAAAAAAAGAAAACTACAGGAAGGCTGAAAAGGAAACCATGAAAGAAATTCAAACTCTTGAAAAGAATGGACCATAAAACAAAGACGTAATGAAAAAACTATACGAGAAAAAATCAGAGTTGAGAACAATTAAGATACAGAATGGAAAGTGTACTCTTTAAGATCAAAAGCCAATGGGTTGCCTGATGGTGAAAAAAATTTTCTAAGTATTTCCTGTAGTCTCGAGAAAAACACTGCATTAGCAAACAAATGACAAAAACGTATAACTAAGGATAATGAGATATAAAGAATCTTAAAATGAGTGAAAATATTCTATGTAATTTGTATAGGGGAAGAGATGTAGAAAATTGTGCAGTAGAAAGCTTGGATAATGATATACCCAAAATTATCACAAGAACAAGGAACAATGATTAGATGGTCCGAATAACGATAGAGGAAGCTAGCCCCAAGGGTCTGAAAAATATGAAAAATGGTAACAGTCCTGGCACAGATGGATTTTACGGTAGAATTTTCTTTAAATTCTTTTGGGAAACAACGGACCGTATGTATGAGGTCACTAAATGAAGCATTTAAACATTCATCAACACAAAAAGAAGGTCTAATTATCTTGTATCCCTAAAGCGATAAACCTAAGAATTTATAAAAAATTGGCGACCTGTATCTCTTCTTAATGTAATATACAAAAGAGGATCCATCGTGTATTTCCAATAGAATTAAGGAACGTCCTACCAACACTTTAAATGAGGATCAGATACGGGTTTCATAACTGATAGATATATAGGAGATAATATTACATTAAACTACGATTTGATTAACTATATACAGATGAAAAATCTTCCTGGATTACTACTTAGTATTGATTTTAAAAGGCCTTTGACTCCAGTGGATTGGATTTTTATGTTTAAGGTTTTAAAAGCTAGGTTTTTGGAGAAGGTGTTTGCCGTTGGATTGGAAACATTTTATAAAGACATCAGATCAACTGTTAGTATAAATGGCCACACTGCACAATGGTTTAAGAGTTGAAAGAGTTGTAGACAGGAGAACCCTATCTCCCATAGTTGTTTGTCCTGTGCGGGAAATTTTAGCTATCATGATCAGGGAAGAACAAGATAAAATAATATTGAACAAAAATTTCGTCGCAGTTTTGAGATATACACAGTAATCAATGAGGGTGACGAAGATCATTATAACCGATCCATATTATCCTAGACAGATTTCAGCAAGATTTCTGGCCTATGTAATGACTGTGGATAAACACAAACAATTTGGCTAGAAATAAAAAAAAAGATCCAAAAAAGTATATTGCCCCCATCTGAAAATGAATATGGAACCCCCTAAATTCAAAATACTGGAATCGGGTTTACTCACGATTTAAATAATTTGAAACCATAAGACTACAATGAAAAAATTTGCAGAGGTTAAAATGTTATTTAAAATTTGTCCACAAAGAACCATCACTCCAACTGGGAGAGTAGCTGTGTTACGATCTCTAATTCTGTCTAAACTAACACATCTTTGGATTTTACTACCCTGATCCACCTGACAATTTTGTACAAAAAGTCTCCCCACGTTATGTTTTCAAATTTGTTTGAATGGAAAATGGACAGATTAGTCGAAAAACGCAGTAAAAATAACCAGATATTCGAAAGTAATATATATGCTCTGAAACTTTCATGGCTGAGAAAATATAAAACAGCGAATCATAATTATTGCAGCTTGAAATTTTATCCTTATCTTAAAAACTTTGAATGTTACGGACCAATGTACGGTTTAAAATAGACAAACATTAAACGCCTTTTTGGACTCATACATTCAAGCTTTTCAAGCATATAGACCACTTTTGCCTCAAATATTACGACAAAAAATGTTTGTGAGGTGCTAGATGAACCTGTTATTCTACAACTAAAAATTCAAATATGTATGCTTGTCATCGAAACAAAACAATGTAATTAAGAAGGAAAATATTCCATCAGGCCATTTCTGAAAGAAAACGGGAATTTTCAACATAGAGAATTTATTTTAAGTACAACACAAACCACTTGTCTGTATGACTTTATTACGTCTCTATGGTTGGATTTCGTCAATTATACGGATACAAATAATAACAATACTAATTACATCATGATTGCCTAATGCATTGAAAATTATAATCAAACACCAATAAAGGAGCAAAAACGATATTATGAATACTTTAACATCAACAATAATAAACCCAACATGCTGCCAAAGTGTCAGAAAAATGAACCCAGTCAATTTCCTGGAAGAATGTATTTATAAAATCAGTAAAATCAAGGATTAAAACTGAAAAGGTTGCCAAATGAAATCATACACCGAATTAATGCGATAATATCGTTTTGAATGCAATGGGGTTAACCGATACCTACAGTGTTCATTTTGAATGAGGAAAGAATTCCATTGAACATTTTTTATGGAATTGCAAATATGCCACAAGTAATTTTGGGAAATTCACAAAAAAAATATTGAATGAATAATGTGAACACACGTATATGTTGGAATTTCATGTGAACTTGTAATTTTCAGAGTGATAAGTGGATTTCTTCTTTGAGTTTATTGTAAGTTTGCCAGATGTTCCATTTATTAGATGCAAAATGGAAAATAATCGTTCCAGATAATATTTGTTTTCCAAAATGCCAGATATAAGAATTGAAGAATTTAAAACGCTAAAATTAACTATAATTTAACAGATTTCAATTGCACCTGGAACGCATAAAACCAATTTTCTTTCTATAAAAACAGCAGGTTTAAAACAAGAATAGAGGGAGAGAAAATAGGAGGAAAAAAGGGAAACAAAAAAAGTTTACTCTCAAACACAAACATGGATTGTTGTGATCTTGAAAATTAATTCCAAATTGCCTCTGTAGAATTTTCTGTTGGAATGGACGACTGCCACGATCTAAATATATTTTAAGGGACTAGGGGAAATGATAACGGAGAGAGAAAAAAAACTGTCTTATTTCTTTCCACCCTCCCCAAGTTAATATTATGCACAAGTTAGTTACAGCTCTTTCTCCTTTACATAACCTAATAGTGATGATCATTGATACAACGGCTGTGCCAGTATGTATAACCTGTATTGTATGTATGCATAGACGTATATTGGTATATTATGTTGCATTTCTCCCTCTCTTTCCTTGTGTGTGTGTTGGGTGTGTTGGTGTTGTGTGTGTGTGTGTGGTGTGTGTGTGTGTGTGTGCGAATGTGGTGTTATGTTTATTGAATATAAGTGAAAGTATGTATAAGTGATACTTTATTGACTTGCTTTCTGTTATCGTTTAGTTGACTTCTCTGTTGCAACGAAATAGATTTTTGCAAATCTGTCTCTGCGCACTGTCCTCTTTTTTGCGTGGCCTGTCAACTCCCTTGAATGTTGGCATTAAAATCTTTGTAAAAATAAAACAATAAAAAAAATTTTAAAAATCGGGCGTCACCCGTACCCCATCCTCCTTCATACCTGCAAATTTTCACAAAAAGATCGGCCATGTCCTTTCGGAAATATCCCTAAAGCAAAAGCCGTTACACGAACGTTACAGCCGTTAGTAAAACGGCTATAAACGGTGGAACTAAAACACGGGCATAGCGTGATCCATAATAACATAACTACCAAATGTTCCAGAAAGATCGGCCTAGAACTTCTGAGATATTCCATAAATTAGGAAAACCGTTACAGCCGTTACTGCCGTAGTATCGGCGATAACGGGTATACTAAACATCGGGCATCATCCGTGACCCAGAGTGAACATAACCGCCTAATTTTCACAAAGAAGCGGTCCAAGTACTTTCGGAGATATTCAATAAAAAAAGAAAACAACGTGTTTTACAGGCCGTTACAGCCGATAGTAACGGCTATAACTGGGTAAACAAAAAGATCGGGCGTCACCACCGTGACCCATCCTCTTCATACCTGCTAATTGTCACAAGATCGGCCATGTTCTTTCGCAAATATTCCATAAAGAAGAAAAACCGATACAGGCCCTTTCAATCCGTTAGTGACGGCTATCACGTGTAAGCAAAACATCGGGCAGCATTCCTGACCCATAATGAACACACCTGCTAAGTTTCACAAAGATCGGCCATGTCCTTTCGGAGATATTCTCATAAAAGAAAAAACTGTAACAGCCGTTTACAGCCCGTTAGTAACGACTATAACGGTAATAACACATGATTGGAATGAGTGAGTAGTGACAGCCTGGTATACTCTTCGCGTGCGGGCTGGTCTGTGTGCATCATGCACTTGACATGACCTGGATGGTGGGGGGTGGGGGTGGGGGGCGCTTGGGTGGGTTGCGGGGAGGGCGTCGAGGCATGGGGGGTCGGGAGCAACGGGCGCAAGAGCAGAGAAAACAAAAGAAAACATGGTGAGATTTTTTTTTTTTTTTAGTGGACACGTGTTCCGGATGGCGGAGATGGGCTGAACACGTGTAAGACACTTGTTACACGCCTCGCTCCTCGTGAACACTGCTTAAGAAAACAGCCCCAGTTTTAGCAGTCCGACCACCACGACCCTTTCGTATTTAAAGGTCGATCAGAGGCATGCATGCGCTTTGTTCGCTCACGTCCACGCGCGGTGTGCTTTGGCCGGGCGCGCGTGGTTCCTGCGTGTGCGCGCACTTGCGGCGCGCGCGGCGCCGCACGCTCACACGCACACGCGCACACACTGATATCGAAATAAAAACGCTAAATTGTTTATCGTGATGCACACTTCCTTACTCCTTATGGAGTTGTTTCTTGAAAGGTGATGCCACTGTTTCCTCTTCGCTCGCCATTGACCGTCAGAGGATTTAGGTCTTTTTCCCTTTTTCTTTCTGATTGTTTTTGTAAATTTTTGTTATCTTTGGCTTTTCTTTGATGAGATGAGTTTACGGAAGCATCAAAGGATCATTACTTTTCTGATTTGTACGTTATGTCAAAAGTGCATTGTTACGAGGCAATCTGAATGTTTTTATGTTGTTTTCCTACATTTATTCATGCAATACTTATGACCTGGTTTCACAATATAGATGCATTTTTTTACTGTTATCACATATTAACCAATAAGGAAGGAATATGACTAAACAATGGAGACTTTAACATTGGCGTCTCTAAACTGTCAGGGATTGGGGATATGAAAAAAGAAGGATGTCTTCCCATTATCTGAAACAGAAAAACTTTTCAATATATTGTCTCCAAGATACTCATTTTTAGTGACAAACTAGAAAAATATGTCATCTCCTGAATGGGCTATAAAGTGTGTGGTTGGAGTCTTATAGAATCAAACTCTAAGGGAGTGGTGTTTTCTCTTTCAAACAACTTTGATTTAAAATAACGTATAATGGCTGCGTATATAAACGGAAATTTATACTGGTATCATTTTTATCATTCACTTTAAAAGGTTTAAAAATAACAATGTAATTGCAGTTGGCCGGAATATTGTATTAAACCCACCATTGAAAGTTGTAACCCGAGAGCTAAAAGAGCACTGGAAAATTATGATAGAAGAACTTGGATTGACAGATATCTGGAAGAGAGCAATTCAGAATGTAGGCCTACCACTTGAGAAAGCCAAAACCACTTAAGCAAAGCAGACTAGACTGTTTCTGATTATTTGTACTGGTATTTTGAAGATGCTGACATCTCCCGGGATACTGTTCTGATCCACTCGATAAATTACATTGCAACTAAAATTTGTAAAAATGAAAAGATACATACTTTTTGGAAATTAATTGTTTCCATGCTTAAGGATAAGGCAATATTGGAATGAAATAATCAAGAGTCATAAATTGACAAAAGAATACGCCGCAATAAACTGCAACGATGAAATCAATTGATGAAATAGATAAAGGTAAAAATTGAACTTAAAATCTCAAAACTATTTTTAGATTTTCGACTATGAAAATAAGAGGGAAAAACTACGCATATGCCCACAATGAAAAAAAAGAAAACTACCGAAGCTGAAAAGGACCTCATGAAAGATCTTCAAACTCTGAAAAGATGGACCATAAAACAGAAGACGTATGAAAAAACTATACGAGAAAAATCAATGTGTTTAGAACAATTAAAGATACGAAGAATGAAAGTGTACTCTTAGATCAAAAGCCAGATGGGTTGCTGATGGTAGAAAAAAATTTCTAAGTATGTTCTGTCTCCACGAGAAAAGAAACTGCATTAGCAAACAAATGACAAAACTATAACATTAAGGGATAATGAAGATATAAAGAGATCTTAATGAATGCGAAAATATTCTATGAAGAATTTGTATAGGGGAAAGATGTAGAAATTTGTGCAGTAGAAAGCTTGGATAATGCAATTCCCAAATTATCACAAGAACAAGGGAACAAAGTTAGATGTCCAATAACTATAGAGGAAGCTAGCCAAGTTCTGAAAATATGAAAATGTAAAAGTCCTGGTCACAGATGGATATTTTTACGGTAGAATCTTTAAATAAATTCATTTGGAAACAACTGGGACCGTATGTAGTGAAGGTCACTAAATGAAGCATTAAACATTCATCAACACAAAAAGAAGGTCTAATTATCTGTACCCCTAAAGGCGATAAACCTAAGGAATTTAAAAAAAAATTGGGCGACTGTATCTCTTCTTAATGTAATATACAAAATAGGAAATCTTCGTGTTAATTTCCAATAGAATTAAGAACGTCCTACCAACACTTTTAAAATGAGGATCAGACGGGAGTCATAACTGAATAGATATATAGGGATAATATTAAATTAATATACGATGTGGGATGGTACGAGCGACAGGATCAAAATCTTCCTGCTTACTACTTGTAATTGATGTGAAAAGGCTCTTTGACTCATTGGATTGGAGTTTTATGTTAAGGTTTTAAAGCATATGGTTTTGGAGATGTGTTTGCCGTTGGATTGAAACTTTTTATAAAGACATCAGATCAACTGTTTAGTATAAATGGCCACACTGCACAATGATTTAACGTTGAAAGAGGTTGTAGACAGGTAGAAACCCATCTCTCCATATTTGTTTTCCTGTGCGTGGAAATTTTAGTATCATGATCAGGGAAGACAAAGATAAATAATTTTGTACATAAAATTCGCAGTTTTCCCAAGATACACAGTTTATTCAATGAGGTGGACGAAGAATCATTTAACCGATCCATATTTATCCTAGACAGATTTCAGCAAGAATTTCTGGCCTATGTTAGGGAAACTGTGATAAAACACAAACAATTTGGCTAGAAATAAAAAAAAAGATCAAAAAAGTAATTGCCCCCATCTAAAATGATAAGGAATCCCCCTAAATCAAAATACAGGAAGCTGGTTTGTCTCAAGATTACATAATGGTAACCAAAAACTACAATGAAAAAATTTGCAGAGTTAAAATGTTATTTAAAATTTGTCACAAAGAACCATCACTCCAATGGGAGAGTACTGTGTTAAAATCTCTAATCTGTCTAAACTAACACAATCATTGGATTTACACCTGATCCACCTGACAATTGGTACAAAACTCCAAACGTTATGTTTTCAATTTGTTTGGAATGGAAAAAGGGATCAGGGATTAGTAGAAAAACGGCAGTAAAAATACAGAATACGAAAGTAAAATATGCTGCTGAAACTATCATGCTGAGAAAATATAAAACAGCGAATCATAAATATGCATTGAAAAGATGTATCCTTTACTTAAAACTTTAGATGTTACGGACCAATAGGTTACGGTTTAAATTATTCAAACATTAACCTTATTGACGCAAACTTTCAAGCATATAGACACTTTTGCCTCAAGAATACGCCAAAAAATGTTAGTGATGCCTAGAATGACACCAGTTTTCTACAACGAAAAAATCAAAATAGTAATGCTGTCATCAAACAAAACAAGGAAATTAAGAAAGGAATATATTCCATCAGGCATTTCTGAAAGAAAACGGGAATTTTTCAAACATAGAGAATTTATTTTAAGTACAACACTTGACTGATGACTTTATTACGTACTATGTTGGGATTCGTCATAAAACGATCCAAATTCATAACAATAATAATACATTCAAGTGTGCCTAATGCTTTGAAAATTATAACAAACACACACTAAAGGAGCAAAACGATATTATGAATACTTTACATCGACAATAATAAACCTAACTGCTGCTCAAAAGTGTCAGAACAAATGAACCCAGTCATTTCCTGGAAGAATGTATTTATAAATCAGTAAAATCAAGGATGTAAAACTGAAAAAAAAAATGGTTGCAAAAGAGAATCTACACCGATTAATTGCGACTAATATCGTTTGAATGCAATGGGGTTAACCGATACCTTACAGTGTTCATTTTGTAATAGGAAAAGATCCATAGAACATTTTTTATGAATTTGCAAATATGGCACAAGTATTTTGGGGGGGAAAGCGCGCAAAAAAATATTTGAAGAAAAATGTGAACACACGTATAATGTTGGAATTTCATGTGAACGTGTAATTTTCAGAGTGGAATAAGTGGATTCTGTCTTAGAGATTAGGTGTAAATGTTTGCCAAGAGTCATTTATAAGATGCAAAAGAAAATAATCTTCCAGATATATTTGTTTTCCAAAAATGCCAGATTTAAGATGAAGAATATAACGCTAAAATTAACTATAATTTACACGAAGATTTCAATTGCACCTGGAACGCATATAAACCATTTTCTTTCTATAAACATCAGTTTAAACAAGAAAGGGAAGAAACAAGGGAGGGAAAAAAGAAAGACAAAAAAAGTCAACTCTCAAACACAAAACAATGATTGTTGTGATCTTAAAATTAATTCAAATGTCCTTCTGTAGAATTTTCTGTTGAATGGAAGACGACTGCCTCGAATCTTACAGAAAATATTTAAAAGGGACTAGGGGAAGGATAAAGAGAGGAAAAGAAAACTGTATTATTCTTTCCACCCTCCCCAAGTTAATATTATGGCACAAGTTATTACAGCTCTTCTCCTTTCCATAACACTAAGTGATCTCATTGGATACACGCTGGAGCCATATGTATACCTGTATGTAATGTTATGCCATAGACGTATATTGGTATATATGTTTGCATTTCTCTCTCTCTCTTTCTCTTGTGTGTGGTGGTGTGTGGTGTGAGTGGGTGTGTGTGTGTGTGTGTGTGTGAGTGCGAATGTGTTTATGTTTTATGTGAAGCAGTGAAAGTATGTTAAAGTGGATACATATTGACCTTGCTTTTTGTTGATCGTTTAGTTGACTTTCTCTGGTGCAACGAAATAGTTGTAATCGTGTCTCTGCGCACTGTCCTCTTTTTGTCGTGCCGCAACTCTTGTAATGTATTGCATGTAAAATCTTTGTTAAAATAAAAAAAAAGAAAAAATTTTAAAAAATATCGGGCGTCCATACCCGTGGACCTTCCTCTTCATACCTGCTAATTTTCACAAAGATCGGCCATGCCTTTCGAAAAGACATAGGAACACCCAAGGGTTTTGGGGGGGGGACCCAGGAACCTGTCTTCGCCTGCCTTTGGGCAGTCCTGTACCCCCTTTGGGAGGCCTGCGCGTTTTGGGCGATGGGTACAGGCACGACAGGACACTCCATTAAGATATAAAGGGACATAATGCTCCAAAACAGAGTAAATTAGACACAGGATGCACTCTAACAGCCCCAAAAGTAGGCATCCCCAGGGGTTTTGTACCAGCCCGTATTTCATGACTGAGAGCCCCCCGGCGAAAAAACACCACCCCCAGCTGCCGAGCACACCCCACAGACCAACCACCCCTCCCCACGGCAGATGAAGCGTGCCACTCCGACCACCCAAGCTTTCGCCATACGGTTTAGTCCCCTCAAGAGAGAAAATCCAAATTTGTAGTTTTTCCCACTGTAACGGATTTTCCCTGGGTCAGTGGGCTTTTCTCACCGTCAGGGACCTTTCTCCGGTCAGCCAGTTAAGGCAAAAAGAAAAAAAAACACCCAAGGTGTGGGGGGGCCCCCGAGGCACTGTCTTCGCCCCCTTTGGGAGCAGTCCTGTACCCCCCCTTGGAGGCCTGCGCTGTTTTTTGCGAGGGGTACGGGCACGAAAGGACACTCCATTAAGATATAAAGGGACATAACTGCCCTGAACAGAAAAATTAGACTACAGGATGCACCCATAACAGCCCCAAAGTACACCCCCAGGGGTGTACCACCCCGTATTTCATGACTCAAACCCACCGGCGAAAAAAACCACCCCCCAGCTGCCGGCACAACCACAGCCCCAAACCCACCCTGCCCACGGACAGATGAAGCAGTGCACCCCAGACCACCCAAAGCTTTCCCCATAGGGTCTTATGGCCCTCAAGAGAGACCCAAAGTTTAGTTTTTCCCCCTGTCAACGGATTTTCCCCTGTGGTCAGGGGGGTCTTTTCTCCCGTCACTGGATTTTTCCCCAGGGTCAGCCTATTAAAAGGCAAAGAAGAAAAAAAAAAACACCCAAAGGTGCTGGGAGGACCCGAGAACAGTTTTCGCCTGCCTTTGAGCAGTCCTGTCCACCCTTGGGGGCCGCGCTGTGTGACGAGGGTACAGGCACGCACAGGACACTCCATTAAGATATAAAGGGCATAACTGCTCCTGAACAGAGGTAAATTGACTACAGGATGCAGTCTAACACCCCCAAAGTGATCCCCCATGGGTGACCAGCCCGTATTTCATGTGCAGAGCCCACCGGCGAAAAACACCACCCCCCAGCTCCGGCACACCCCACAGACCCAACCCCCCCGCCCAGGGAAGATAAAACAGTGCACCCCAGACCAGCCAAGCTTTCGCATCGGTCTTATTCCCCTCAAAAAGGGGAATCCAAAAGTTGTTGCTTTCCCACTTAAAACAGGATTTTCCCCTGTGGTCGTGGGTCTTTTCTCACCGTCACTGGCCCTTTCTCCGGGTCAGCCTGTTAAGCAAAAAAGGGAAAAAGAAAACCCGAAGGTGCTGGGGGGGCCCCAGGAAGCACTGCTTCGTGCCTTTAGAGAGTCCTGTACCCCCCTTTGGAGGCCTGCGCTGTGTTGACGATGGGTACAGGCACGCCAGGAACTCCATTAAGATTAAGGGGGCATAACTGTCCTGAACAGAGGAAAATTAGACACGGATCCCAGCTCTAACAGCCCCAAAAAGTAGCATCCCCCAGGGGTGTCCCAGCCCGTATTTCATGACTGCAGAGCCCACCGGCGAAAAAACACCACCCCCCAGCTCCCGAGCACACCCCACAGCCCCAACCCCCCTCCCAGGGGGACAGATAAAGGGACGTCCCACCCCAGACACAGCCAAGCTTTCCCCTACGGTCTTATGGCCCTCAAAGAAATCCAAAGTTGTAGTCCTTTGGGAAAAATTTTCCATAAAGAAAAAAGCCGTTCAAAAACGTTACAGCCGTTAGTAAAAGGGCCCTATAACGTGAACAAAAAACATGGGGGCTTATTCGTGATCCAAAATGACATAACTAAAAATGTTCAGAAAGAGGGCCCAGAACTTTCTGAATATTCCATAAAAAAGGGAAAAACCCCGTTAAGGCCGTTCAGCCGTTGTATCGGCTAAAGGGGGTATACTAAAACATCGGGCATCATCCGTGACCCATAGGAACATCCCTTTAAAATTTTTCAAAAAGAGCGGTAAAGTACTTTCGGAGATATTCCAAAAAAAAAAAAAGTTTTACAGGCGTTAAAAGCCCATATAACGGGTTAACTGGGTAAAATAAAGATCGGGCGTCACCGGACCCATCCTCTTCATACCTGCAATTTTCCAAAGATCGGCCTGTTTTTTTCGCAAATATTCCATAAAGAAGAAAAAAAACCCTTACAGGGCCCTTTTTAACCGTTGTGACGGGTATACGGTGTAAACTAAAACATGGGCATCATTTGGGCCCTAATGAAACACTGCTAATTTTCAAAAGACGGCCATGTCCTTTCGGGATATTCCAAAGAAGAAAAAAAGTAACAGGCCGTTACAGCCGTTTTAACGACTATAACGGGGAACTAACACATATTTGTGAGGAGTTGTGACAGCCCCGGTATAGCCTTTTGCGGGGGGTGGGCTGGTGCTCATGACTTGCATGACGTGGATGGTGGGGGGTGGGGGTGGGGGGCCCCCTTGGGGGGGGTGCGGGGGGGGGGCGTCGAGGGATTGGGGGGCGGGGGCAAAGGGCGCAAGGGGGATAGGAAAAAAAAAAGGAAAAAATGGTGAGATTTTTTTTTTTTTTTTTTGTGGACACGGTGTTCGGATGGCGGAGATGGGCTGAACCGTGTAAGACACTTGTTACACGCCCGATCCCCGTGAAAACTGTTTAAGAAACAGCCCCAGTTTAGCAGTCCGCCCCCACCCTTTCTATGTAAAGTCGTCAGAGGCAGCTGCGCTTGTTCGTCACGGTCACGCGCGTGTGCTTGGGCGGGCGCGCGTGTGCCTGCGGTGGCCGCACTTGCGGCGCGCGCGCGCGCACGCTCACGCACACCGCCACCTGATATCGAATTAAAAACGCTAATTTTTATCGTTTGATG
>JAFLJL010005117.1:2500-15551 GCA_018398815.1 Conus ventricosus
CAATTTGTTATTCGGTTCAAAACGTGGGCCAATTTCTCCTAAAACCCCCTCTTTTTTCCTCCTCCCCCTCCCCTCCTACCCCCAAACCCCCACCCCACCCCCCAAAACCCCCACTACTACACAAAACTACTACGGTTTTGTCCCCCGCCCCCTGGGGGTTTCACCCCTGACAATGGGTTTAGAGGGGAGTGAAGGGAGGGATGACCTCACCCCCCCTCGCAAGGACCCCCAAAAAGGATTACGATAAAACCCCCCCATTTATTCACATCCAAAAACCCCGCAATCAAAAATAAATATTTCAATGCACGCACCATGCAAAATTTCCAATCAACCGAACAGGGCAAAACATGCACAATAAAACCAATCAAGCACAAAACCAGGGCCTTTCCAAAATCATTCCAAATAAAAAAAATTCCGGGGCAACCCAAAAATCCCTTCCCGTTTTGGTGCCCTCCCATCCGGGGGCCTCCAAATTTATTTTCCAAAGGCATGGGGCCCCAAAAGGGGGGGCTTAATGAAGTTGTTAAGGCCGCCCCCCTTAAAACCCCGCACCGACGGTTGGGGCGCGCTGGGGGAGGGGCCCGGGTTGTTGGGGGTTTTGAGGCTTTGGTGCCCGGGCCAAGTCCAGGGGCTTTTCCCCGGGTTAGGGGTAAACCCAGTGCGGGAAGGGGTGCGGGGCCCCCAAAAGGTGGCTTTACAAAGGGGCCTTTTTCCCAAAGGGCGGAAAAGTGGGGTAAAGGGTGTGGGGTTATTTTCCCCGGGGAAAAGGGGGAGGAAAATTTTTTTAAACTGGGAAATAGAAAAATATAAAGGAGCAGAACTTTAAACAGGGGGTTTTAAAATTTACGGGGACTCCCATGAAGGGGGAGGGGGGTTAAACACCCCAAAAAAGTAAAAGGGGGGGGATTAAAAAGAAAAAAAAATTTAGGAATGTTTTTCAAGCTTTTTTGAAGAGGTCGGAATCTTTAAAATTTAAAGGCTAAAAACAAATATAAAAAATTTACCTTTAATAAATTTTAAAGTTTTTTATTTGGGAAAAAATTGAATTATAAAGCAAAAAAATGGCTTTTTTTGGGGAAATTTTCAAATAAAAAAATTTTTTTAAATTGGGAAATTAAGATTTTTTGGAAAATTTAAATTAAAAATTTTTAAGGGGGGTTTTTTTAAGATTAAAAAGGTAAGTTTTTTTTGGAAAATTTAAAAATTGGTTTTTGGGGAAAAGGGTGGAAGTTGTTAGAAAATTTTTTTGGGGAAGGGGGGGAGATGGGGGGAAGTTGTTAAGGTTTTAATGGATTAGTTTTTGAAAAAAGGGAAAATTTAAATATTTTTTGGGGTAATTAAAAGGATTGAAAAAGAAAAAATTTAAAAAAATTTTTTTTTTTTAAAAAAGGTTTGGGAGAAGGTTTTGGGGTTAAAAAAAAAAAAAATTGGGGGGGTGGGGTTTTTAATTTTTTCCCCATTTTTTTGGTAACGAAATTTTTTTTATTGTTTGAAAAGAGGAATGGAAAAAATTTTGGGATTTTTAAGGGATGAGGAAATAATTTGATGAAAATTAATTTTGGTTTTTGGAAAAAAGGGGAAGCAAGGGTTAAGAGAATTTTTTTAAAGTGAAGAGAAAATTAGGGATGGGGAAAAGATATGAAATATAAAAAGGGGGAAATTGAAATAAAAAAGGTGGGGGGGATAAAAGGGAAGTAAAAAAATTTTTAAAGTAATTTTTTTTAATTTAAACCAAAAAAAAATTTTAGAAAGAGGAAGAGAAGGGAAACCCTTTTTTAAATACAAAATTAATAAAACCCCCAAAAAACCAATTAAAAAAATATAAAAAACGAAAACAACCAATAACAATTTACATCTTAGACCAAGCAACCTCGAAAAACCCGTGAAAACCCCTCAAAATTTTTTCTGAATAAATTCCTTTAACCTTACCATTAAAATTCAAACGGGGAAAAACCCCAACCCCTCTTTTCAGGGATTTACGAAAAATCCAATAAAAAACTTCCAAATAAACCCGCACAAGGAAATCCCAATATACTTTTTCACAACTAAAAAACCCTTTAACAATAAAAATAAAATCAAACCATTTGATTCACTACCGTTAACATCAGGGGGGGGGAAAAGTAAAAAACTGTCACACACCTGATGCAGAGACAAAAGGGAATATAACCCGGTTGGGGGGAAGGGGTTCCCTCGACTGATTTCTAAAATTTGTCTGCCTACAGAGTCGGTGAGGTATCACACCCGTTTTGCGGGAACCCTTGTTTTGGGTGAAAAGTGAACGCTTTGCTCTGAGTTCCACTGCCAAACCCATGATGACGCCGTCTGGCTGGCCCCGGGCCCCAAAACGGAAAGGATATAACGCTTTTCCCAGAACAAATTTCCCGGCGTGTTTCCTTCCCGGGGCACCCCCAAGCCGTCCAAATCTGCCGGGAAGGGGTTCAGCAATATGGGGGTATCGATAGCCCTAAGCGGGGCAGCCTTGGGCTCGAGTCGCTTTCCCTCCCCGCTCCCAAAATTTAGGGGTCCCGCGATTGGATGGTTTTTTAATGGGCCCCACCAGGTCGACCCAAACCTTCCCTAAAAGGGTTTCCCCAACCCGTGGCACTGCCCCTAGGGGAACCCCCCAAAAAGCGACCCTTGGGCGTTGCCCGTTGGCGACATGGGCAACTGCGGCAGTACCCCAAAACCTCTTTTTCCCCCGGCCCCAAAAAAAATCCTGTCTAACTGTCGAGAGTCCGCTTTGAGCCCATATGACCTGCCATAGGTAATCAGGGGCCTGCCGGAGAACGATTTTCCCCAAACTTTGGGGAAAAACAAGCTGCTTGGCCAACGATCTGCCTCAGTGAAAACCCTAAAGAGGGGTCCCCTTGTGGGGCTTTAAACTCACCTTGGCGTGTCGGGGCAGACTGAGCGGGAGACCCACCAGTTTTTCGCAGGCGTTGGGCCCTCCAAGTCCCCGGCCTGAAGACGGGTCAAAGGTACAGGATCGCCGCCCCGGCCCGAACCTCGTCAGAGATCGGCTGCAGAACGGGGCGCAAATTTCCTGTTCCCGCCTCTTCCTTTTGGGGCGCGTGGGAACTCCCCACACGCCCGTACGGGGGAAACCGTAGGGCACGGACTGACCCAGTCCGTCCGGGAAAATGATAGTAATTTCCCCATAAGAAAATAAGAGGTCGCTCCACCCGATGGGCCCCCTACTTCGCCACAGAAGTAGGGGGGGGGAGATAGAAATGAGCACGAAGGGCGGGGGGGAGGGAAAACCCACCCCCAACCCCCCCACGTCATAACTGGGCCCCGCCGGGGCCCCCGGGGGGCCCCCCCCCAAAAAAATCCTTATCCCAAAAAAATCGTTGATGCCCCGAAAACCCGATGGGGGCGACCAAGGAAAAAAAACCCAAAAACAGAGAGAAACACTGGGCACTCCGTACCCCCCAGAAGCTGGGATGGAACCCACGTTAGCCCAGGGAGAGGACATGGGAAAGGGGCTACCCCATGACTAACGGGGGCTTTTGGAATCTTCCTAATGTGGCCGGGCACCAAAAAAGAAAACAAAAAACCGGGGGGGGCTGAAATCCCCCAGAACGCCTGCCTTTTTCACCTCGCTAGCGGTTTTTCGGCCTTTTTGCCACTAAAACCGTGGAGGGCTTTCCCGTCCTAAACTGGGGGATGCCCCTAAGCTTGGGGAGCTTTTAGCAAACACCTCACGGGATGAAACGCAGCCTGAAAACCCGAGGTCTGTCTCGGGATACGGATCCTCAACTCTGGGGAAAACGGTGTTTTGGGGCGTTCGATGAAAAAACCCTCCGCTCCACTTACCAATGGGCGCCAGTACCCTAGGTTTTTTGGGAGCCCCATCCCCCCAAAAAGCCCCGAAGGCTCTCGTTATTTTTTTATGGGGCCCGAACTTCCTCCTGTACGTCTCTGGGTAAGGGGGAAAGCTTCCCCAGAGCCAACTGCATGTCTGCATAAGACCCCCTTCATTTAGAGTGAGCCACACTCCCTTTCAGAAACCCCCCAACCCAGAAAAAAAGGGGCATGGCCTTTTGTTCCTCAGACCCCTTTTTAGGGAAATAGGCCCCTTTTTCAAAAAACTTAAGAACAAATCATGTCCTACTAGGGCTGAACTCGGAAACTTTTTTTTGGGCCCCTAACTCTATCCCTTTCCTGCGATTTA
The DNA here is from genome assembly GCA_018398815.1 of Conus ventricosus. Lineage (NCBI taxonomy): Eukaryota > Metazoa > Mollusca > Gastropoda > Neogastropoda > Conidae > Conus > Conus ventricosus. The sequence goes on from JAFLJL010005117.1 coordinate 6,675, forward strand.
ACCCCCCGACCCAAAAGATGGGGGGCCCCCGAAAGAAATTGTTCCCTCTCTTCCCCACGCCCAAAACTAAAATCCTCCCACGGAGGGTTCCTGTCCCGGCAGCCTTTCCTTACGGAGGGGCCCCCGTCTGGCAGCCTCCCCCTTTTCGCAGAGCTTCCGTTTGGCAGCCTCCCTTTTTGCGCAGCATAGCCTCTTCCCCACGCGAATCCCTGCTGTCATTCCCCCTCTGCGCAAGCCTCCCTCCTATCTAGCTCTTCCCTAGCTGGCAGCCCTTTCCCTTTGCGAGTTTCCCCGCCTAGCAGCCCCTTCCCCACGCTGACACCCCCTTCACACGCTTTCCGCCAGAAAAAATCAGGGCGGAGGTAAAGTCCCCGGGGGGGGGTTTACCATCCCGACAAAGGGAGGGTGACCCGTCTGAAACCCCTCCCCCTTTGGGGCCCCGACCTTCCCCCCCAGGAAAGTCCCCCGGGGGATACTCCTTACGAGGGGAAACATGGAGAAAAGGGGGTTTGGTTTTCCCCTCCAAAAAGAAAAACCCCCAGTTTCTTTGCTAACCTTTACGCTTTTCCAGCGGGAAATGCCCGTGGGGTCTCAGCAGGGAAAAACCCCCCCAAGAAGAAGTGAAAAACTGCGGACTAAACGGTTTCGCACTGGAAAAAGTAAAAAAGTCACTTTTTCGAAGTGCTGGTACAATAGTAAAGGGGCTACATTTTGAAAACCCCTTTTCCCTTTTAAAGCACGCCCTCCCCCTATTCCACCCCGGCCCGGGAAATCGCCATGCCCAAAATTTCCCACGGTTTTTCAAAAACAGGGGAAAGCCAAAACCCCTTTAAAACAAGAATTTTTTGGGGGGTGTGTATTGTTTTGGGTGTGTGTGTGTTGTGTGTGTGTGTGTGTGGGGGTTTTGTGTGTGGTGTGTGGACAATTCCGGCTTTCTCCACTCTGGCAACACCGCGCCCACAGCAGAGCAACCCTGCGGGGGGGCTCACCCAAAAAAAAAAAAAAAAAAAAAATTTGGGGGAAAAAAAAGGGGGGGGTGGTGGAAAAAAAAAAAATCAAGGTTAAAAAAAAGTTTTGGTTTGGTTTTTTTTTTTTTTAAAAAATTTTTTTGGTAACAAAAAAATAAAGGGGAAAAAAGGGAAAATTTTGGGGAAAGGGGGAAAAGGGGGTTTGGGGGGGTAAAAAATTTAACCGACTGTAAAGGGGATTTTTGGAAAGTTTTAATTTAAATCAAGAAAACAAAAAAGAAAATAAAAATAAAAAAAATAGGGAAAAAAAATTTTTGTAGGACGGGGGTTAAATTGGATAAAAAGGAAGAGGGGGGAAAAAAGGTTTTGGGGGTAAAAGGGGTGAAAAAAGGGAAATAAAAAGAAAAAAGGATTAAAAAAATTTTTTTAAAAGGAAAAAATAAATTTAAGAAGAAAAAATTTAAAAAAGAAAAACAATGAAATTAAATAAAGGACCCCAAAAAAATTTTAAAAATTTTAATTTAAAAAAAAAATTAATTCCCGACCCTTCCCCCTTTCCCCCAGAGGCCCCACAAATTTTTTCAAAAACCGGAAAAACCCGGAGGGGAAACCCCAAAAAGGCGGTTTTTAAAAGAGTTTTTAAGGGACCCCGACACCCCAAAAAGCCGGGGGGCGCAAGGGGGCCCCACCAGAAGGGGTTCCCCCAACCCAAACCCCAATTTTCCCTCCAACGTCCTAAATATTTCCCCCCTGCCGGGCCCAAAACCATGGGGACCCAACCAAAAACGCTTCCCCCCCACGGGGACAACCCTTGGGGGTCCCAAACCAATTGGGGCCCAAAATCTCCCGGGGAATCCAAAAAATAATAAATTGGAAAGACAGGCTGGAACCCCCAATCCCTTTCCCCGTCTGCAATGCCCCCCAAAACCCTTCTCTTCAAAGTCTTTCTTAAAAAAACCCGTCCACGGGTTGCCCCAAAAAACCTTCGTTTCTTGAAGAGGTTTGGGTCAAAAACACCCCTTAAAACAAAAGAACTTAACCTTTTCACCCGTTTTCATTTTCCTTTTGGGGAAAAATGCCAGGGAAATCCACCCATTTCCCCCAAAAAAAAAACCCCAACCAAAGGCCTTCCCCACCCTTTTGGCCCCAACCCTTTTTTAAAACCCAACCCCCCCGTTTCCCACCAACTGCGGGACCAACCTGGCATAAAAACCCTTTCCGCCAACCAGCGGGGGACCCGGGTGAAGGCCCGGAAGCGGGGGGAACGGGAAAAAGTAAAAGACATACCGGCCCCCATCCCCCCGTGCTTCACCAAAGCAAAAACCAAAGATTTGAAAAATTTTCGGGGAGGTTAAAATTAAAACCAAAAAGGGCTCAAAAATAAAGAAACCAAAAAAAACCAAAAAGAAGTTTAAACCCTTTCAAGAAAAAAAAAAAACAACAAAAAAAACAAATATGTTACCATACCCCTTCCCTAGTTTAAACATTTTTCCCTTTCCATGAAAAGAACCAATAAAAACCTGGTTAATCTCCCCCACCCTTTTGGAAATAAAATAACCGGACTTAAAACCCCACATTTTTGGTTTAAAAAAAACCCAAACCCACCCGCTTCCAAAAAACTTCGCTCGAGTGGGAAGGGGGAAAAACCTTTTTCCGCACCCAAACGCCAAAAAAAAAAAAAAACCCCCCCCCCCCCCCCCCCTACCGTCAAAAACCCGGGGTTTTTAAAAAAAAAAAAATTTAAAACCTTCCAAAAAAAACCCTAAGAAAAAAAAAAAATAAAAAACTTGCTCCCGGGGGCCCGGGGGCCCCCCCGGGTTGGGGGAAAAGGGGGAAGGGGTGGGGGAGGCCCCGGGCCCGGGCCGGACCCCCGCCCCCAAAAAATACAGGGGAAAAAAGGGCAGCTCAACACAGACCAAGCATAACCAGAACCAACGAATCAGAATGTCGTTCAAGTCTTCTCATACGAAGCAGGTAAGAGACTGCATTAAATAAACAGGCTATAAAACAAATATGAATTCTTCATCCTTCTCACTCACGTTTAACATTTCCTTTCTTAGGAATTGAACTAATAAAGCAACCATGGCTTTACATCTGCCACCACATTTGCAAATAATAATAATTCAATGGCACAATTAACCCCACATTTTATGGCAACATTTCAAAATAACACAAATTTCCCACCTCGCTTCCAAACGACTAATCATGCGTACGCACGCTCGCGAACATAAAACTCGTTCTCCTTGCACACACAAACAGACGGTGGCCGAAGAATGTGAGACCGGCAATTGTGACAGGGGCGGACGAGCGAGACCAAGCAAGTACCAATCCTGAATCACCAGGTTCTCTCCCATCCCCGCCGACTACCGCATCACCAAATGCATAAAAAGGAGAAAGACTTTAAGATATAATTTTGACTGGCCAGGTTAAAGATTGAATTAACCAGAAAAAGTGGTCTCAAACAATATTTCTTTTATAATTTGAAACCAAAAGAAATTGCGCAAAAGAGAAGAATTAGCCGGCTAACAAGAAAAAAAAAACAACAACAAATAAACCACGAAACTGATGCTTACCAGCTACCCGTGGGTGACCCGAGTGGTGGGTCAAACGACTCTCTTGCCCTCTGTCCAGTCGAGAGGACAGCAGCGCAGATGCGGAAAAAGATGAAGTGATGTCTCCCTCCTACAGGCCGACTGTAGGAAATGAAAGTACCGACTGTACCTTCGACGATAAGGTGAAAAACCCCAGGACCGGAGCAGGCGCTCCCAGAGACATCTTCCGCTCGAGTGAAGAGGAAACCTGCCTCAGCGATGGCGGCCAACACGCCACGCTACGTCACGGTGAGATACCTCAAGCCTAAGAGGAACCTTGCACGTGCGGCAGGTGAAAAGACAGGTGAGAGGCCGATAGAGACAGCCAGTACAAGAAAAAGATACCAGCCACCCGTGAACCTGCAGGATGAATTGCACGGGCAGTGGAATTAGAGAGAGAGAGAGAGAGAAGGTAAACCTAACCTGAGCTAAACCACACCAAAGGTGCAACCACACCACAAGCCACATTAAGGAACGGATATACGACAACAACGACGACAACAACCAAATGAACAATTCTACTATCCTAGATGGGCCAATCGTCATAGGCCTCGTAAAAAACCCGTGACACTGTTACTACTGCTACTACTGCTGCTACCGCCAGCACCACCACACTACTACTACTACTTGCTACTACTAGTACAGCTACTACTACATACTACAACTACTACCAGCACCACAACCACCTCACGGCCAGCACTACCACCCCAAGGCTCTTGGCTCCATAATGCCAGTGGTATTGCAGTGGGTCAGTTAGGACAGTGCGATGGAGTGGACCATCCCCTCTCTGACCCTCCATCGTTGTGCTGACGGACGAGACTGACCCAGATATGGCTGAAAGGGTGGGAGATGGGGGTGAGGAATGGGTGAGTTTTCCTCTGAGGGGAGTCCTCTCCGTTGGTCACTTGAGGGTATGCTGTTTCTCTCTGTCTCTCTTTTTTCTGATTCCTGTCTGTGTGCCCTGCCTGCCTGTTTGTCTGTCTGCCCCGCCTGCCTGCCTGTCTGTCTGTCTGTCTGTGTCTGTTTGCCTGCCTGCCTGCCTGTCTGTCTGTCTGTCTGTCTGTGTCTGTTTGCCTGCCTGCCTGCCTAACTGCCTGCCTGTCTGTCTGTCTGTCTGTCTGTGTCTGTTTGCCTGCCTGCCTGCCTAACTGCCTGCCTGTCTGTCTGTCTGTCTGTCTGTGTCCTGTTCGCCTGCCTGCCTGCCTGCCTGCCTGCCTGCCTGCCTGCCTGCCTGCCTGCCTGTCTGTATGTGTATGTTTGCCTGCTTCTCTGCCTGTCAGTCTGTCTACCTGCCTGCCTGCCTGCCTGCCTGCCTTCTGTCTGTATGTGCATGTTTGCCTGCCTGCCTGCCTGTCAGTCTGTTTGTCTGTCTACCTGCCTGCCTGTCTGTCTGTATGTGTATGTTTGCCTGCCTGCCTGCCTGCCCGTCATCTGCTTGTCTGCCTGCCTGTGCCTGCCTGCCTGCCTGTCTGCCTGCCTGTGCCTGCCTGTGCCTGCCTGCCTGCCTGTGTCTGTCTGTCTACTTTCCAGCCTGTCTGTCTGTCTGTTTGCCTGTCTATCTGTCTGTCTGTCTGACTGACTGTCTGTGTGACTGACATGCAGTCTGATAGCTCCGCTGAACAGGCAGTCATAAATGGTTGCGCCAAAATCTATGTCAAGGTATCCGCCCTTGAGGGAAAGGAAAAAGAAACTCCTTCGTTACCGTCTAGTCCATTGCCCGTTACAATGCAGATAGACGTAGTGGCACTTCCTACCCAAAAATAGCTATGACACTTCCAACGACGTCCTCTTCTCTACAGACGCCAGGTCTGTCTTGCAGACACTTCAGAATGCCAGAGAGAAAGAAACTGAACGACTTGTCCTCATCTCTCGTTTCCCTTTGCGGAGCTCACAACGTCCTCCTCGTAATGTGCTTGTAAACCAGGCTAAAGACACAAACAAGGACCAGCGAAAAGAGACAGAGGATAGATCGCCCATATACAATGACGCCAAGACCATCATCCTTAAAGTAGAAAGCAGATTGTAGCAGCACAAATGTTACACCCCAAAAAACGACCCTGAAACCCTTTTACGACGAGCTCGTAGGTCAAGGAGGCAATCTTCAAGCTGTGAACAAGCCACAATCGCCTCGAGCACCATGAAGACACAAGATTTCCATATGGGGTCCCGTCAGACTGTTCGGTCTGTCGGCAATGACAACCAGAGCATCTGCTGCAGACGTGTCCTCTACACCAGACTCTCTGGCGCCAAAATCTGGACAGAGGAGACACCGATGAGGAGGAAGCCTAGAGCACCTGGCGATTTGCATCCTTGGCGCAAGAAAACATCGTGTCCATTTGAGACAGTGTGAGAAGGAGAGGAATCTTTCTCTGTCTGTCTGTCTGTCTGTCTGTCTGCCTCACCCTCTCTCTCTTCTGTCTCTCTTCTGTTCCTTTTCCCAATGCCCCCTCTCTTTCCTCTACCCCCTTTCCCGTCCCTACCCCCCCCCCCCTCTCCCCCCTCACCCCAGCACACTCTGCCCTCCGTTTATTCAATTAAAACTCAGTTCAATTCAAGACACTTTATTTTCTTTCATAAGAACTGTGTGTTGTGGGGGAACACATAAAGACATGACATATGAGTAAACAACATTGAATAATGTAACATGGGGCAAATGCACTCACACCTGCACTGCCCACAAATTTAAAAACAATATAAATAAAGTAAGGCTTATTTTTCACATAAAACTAATCAATACCTCTACCCAACATACACTCCATTTCATACCCAGTCAATTTAATAAAATCAGCTGTACGCTAAAATAAACCGTAAAAAAGGGGCACACAGACACACACACACACACACACACACAACACACACACACACACACACACACAAAACACATTCTACACGGGGTGAGAAAATTGACATAATTTTAAAATCATTATCATTTGATTATCACCCCCCTCCCCAAAACATCTCTACACTCTCATTCTCTCCCCACCCCCTCCCCCCCACCCCACCCCTCTCTCTCTATTCAAGTCTCGCCCTCACCATCTCCCCCTATCTTTATACGACAGCATTTAAAAAATTTACTCAGGATGGTCAAGTCGTGATTATTCAATGAGCGGATTGAAATAGGCAAGAAACTACGAAATTTAGTCTGGGGGTTTCACATTTCAGTTTCCGGAATCGTCTATCTGAAGGCATCTTTCATAAAAGGGGAAGAGAGGATGGGTTTCATCACATACAATCTTCTGAGCTTTCTTAGGCACTCTTTTTTCAACATTTCTCCTAAACTTTGTTGCCCTTAAAAGCCAATAATCTTACCACACACGTTTCACAATCTTTTCCAGCAAGCATTTGTTTTAAACATTTAATCCACCATACCACCCCTAAAAATGAAAAAGTGATCACGATTCAATATTGCTCTGTAGAATGCTTTTAAAACGTCACAGTTCACATGCTGTTAACTATATCTACCCATCTCGCATCGTCACGATCCGCAATGTTATCCTCATTTGGCCCTTCCTGTTCTAATCGGATGGTCTGCTTACCTTCTCTCGCTAACACTCTCCACCTCCACCTCTATATCTCCCACTCAACCCCCTCGCCCTGTCACATCTGTCCTGCATGCAACGGCGACACCTGTGTAGACTGTCACTGTCGCTGAAAGCGGTAACATATCAAAGCATCAAAGGCCCCCGTGTGTGTGTGTGTGTGTGTGTGTGTGTGTGTGTTTTGTGTGGTGTGTGTGTGTGTGTGTTGCTGCGTGCGTGCGTGCGTGCGTGCGTGCGTGCGTGCGTGGGGTGCGTGCGTGTGTGTGGGTTTTGTGTGTGTGCGTGTTTGTGTGTGTGTGCGCGTGCGTGCGTGCGCGCGCGCGTGTGTTTTCTGTATGTGTTTCGCGCGCGCGCCGCGTGGTGTGTGTATTGTGTGTGTTTGTGTGTGTGCGTGCGTGGTCCATCCAACACCACCACCCCCATCTCGCCCCACGCCCCTCCTCAAACCCACTGTCTCTCTTTTTCTTTCAGACCCATTTGTCTGCCTGTGTTTTGTCTCTCATCCTCTCTGGACTGTACGTTTGTGACCATCTCTTCTCTTGCTCTGTTTCTGTCTGTGTGTCAGGACGTGCGTGCGCATGTCTGTACGTTTGTATGGTCCTGCGTGTACGATTTCTCTCTCTCTCCTCTCTCTCTCTCTCTCTCTCCTCTCTCTCTCCCCTCTCTCTCTCTCTTTTGTTTTGTGTGGTGTGTGTGTGTGTGCGTGTGCGTGTGTGTGTGATGATGATGATGATGATGATGATATGATGAGAAATTGAACTAATGTATCAATGAACGTGTGTGTGTGTGTGGGGGTGTGTGTGTGTGGGGTGGGGTGTGGTGTGTGTGTGTGTGTGTGTGATGATGATGATGATGAATGATGATGATGAAGAAATTGGGAAAAACAAATGTATCAATGAACAGACAGACAGACGACGAATGAATGAACCAATGGAATAATGATGAATAAATAAAACAAATGAATCAACAAGGAAACCAAAATGGCGTTTCATGGATGAATCAGAGAATAAGTCAATTGACGAGACAATTATAAAATGTCAACGACAAAATCTTCAAAAACGAGACCACTCTCTTATCCGAACAACATGTAAAAACATTATTTTTGGACGTCTCACTTAACTGTTTTGTAATTAAATTATGACAAAAAAAGGGAGGCGACCCTTTTACTTTCGAGTGAAATTTTAATTACATGCCCTTACCTCCGAAACTAATGAATACTTCCGGCACCAGTTCGTCCGCACCGTGCAGACAAACGCAGATGTTTGCCTTGAGCTTCATGTCTAAATCGAAAAGTCCCACAAAAACAAATGGAACAAGTAGCCCACATGTACCTAAATATTCACAGAGAGAGAGAGAGAGAGAGAGAGAGAGAGAGAGAGAGAGAGACAGACAGACAGACAGACAGAAGAGAGAGAGACACACACACACACAGAGAAAAGAGAGAGAGAGAGAGAGAGAGAGAGAGAGAGAGAGAGAGAGAGAGAGAGAGAGAGAGAATAATTAATTGAGAGAGCGAAGAGAAAGGGAGAAGAGAGAGAGAGGAAGAGAGAGAGAGAGAGAGAGAGAGAGAGAGAGAGCACGAGGGGGAGGGGGAGGGAAACAAACGATTCATTTGTTTTGTTTGTTTGTTTTGCATAGGAGGGGCGGGTGAGGGGTGAAGTAGTGCAGTACACACTGTTATGTTAGCTAATGCATATTACATTTAAGGTTATAGTGCAGTACTACACTTGTTATGTTACTAAGTGCATATTACATTTAAATTCTGGGTTTTCTCCCACT
>JAFLJL010005119.1:5000-14978 GCA_018398815.1 Conus ventricosus
TGTCAATAAGGTCTGTCAGAGTGTGGATGTGGCGATAGGTTCTGTCAGAGTGTGGATGTGGCGATAGGTTCTGTCAGAGTGTAGATGTAGCAATAGGTTCTGTCAGAGTGTGGATGTGGCAATAGGTTCTGTCAGAGTGTGGATGTGGCGATAGGGTCTGTCAGAGTGTGGATGTGGCGATAGGTTCTGTCAGAGAGTGGATGTGGCGATAGGTTTGTCAGAGTGTGGATGTAGCAATAGGTTCTGTCAGAGTGTGGATGTGGCGATAGGTTCTGTCAGAGTGTGGTTGTGGCGATAGGTTCTGTCAGAGTGTGGATGTGGCGATAGGTTCTGTCAGAGTGTGGATGTGGCGATAGGTTCTGTCAGAGTGTGGATGTGGCGATAGGTTCTGTCAGAGTGTGGATGTGGCAATAGGTTCTGTCAGAGTGTGGATGTGGCTATAGGTTCTGTCAGAGTGTGGATGTGGCAATAGGTTCTGTCAGAGTGTGGATGTGGCGATAGGTTCTGTCAGAGTGTGGATGTGGCGATAGGTTCTGTCAGAGTGTGGATGTGGCAATAGGTTCTGTCAGAGTGTGGATTTTGGCGATAGGTTCTGTCAGAGTGTGGATGTGGCTATAGGTTCTGTCAGAGTGTGGATGTGGCGATAGGTTCTGTCAGAGTGTGGATGTGGCGATAGGTTCTGTCAGAACTTCACAGTGAATACCCAGCTTCCTTCACGTTTCAGCGTTGTGGTTTGATATCAACGAGCGTAAAAAAGATCAAGTCAAAAGCAGTCCCAATCAGGAAAAAAAACAAAAAAACATGCACATCTCATTTGCTATCTATGTTTGTTAAAAAAAAAAAAACGCCACTCTCTATCTTCCCTTTCTTAGATCTCCCCCCCCCTCCCCCGCTCTCCCTTTTCGGTAATGCGCCGACGAAATAAAATGTAACAGGATAAATGACAGTATAATTGTTTTGTTTCCATTTACACACACAACACACACACACACAACACACACACACACACACAACACACACACACACACACACAGAGAGAGAGAGAGAGAGAGAGATGAGAGAGAGAGAGAGGGGAGAGAGAGGAGGGGGAGAGAGAGAGGAGACAAGACAAGACAAGACAAAATTCTTTATTTACGAGGATAATAGATAAGCACTGATGTGCTTTTTTACATCCAGTCCTCGCCCTGTGTAGGGTCAACAATATAAATAAAAGGTAACAAAGGAAGCATGCAAAAGTGACTAGAAACTACAATACAATACAGGATTAAAATTTAAAAAGGGAAAAAAAGAGAAAAAAAAAAGAGAGAGAGAGAGAGAGAGAGAGAGAGACGCAGGAGCGAAGGGAGTGCGGGGTAAGCCTGCAGAGAGAGAGAGGGGGGGAGAGAGAGAGAGAGAGAGAGAGAGAGAGAGAGAGAGAGAGAGAGAGAGAGAGGGAGAGGGAGGGAGAGAGAGAGAGAGAGAGAGAGAGAGAGGGAGAGGGAGAGAGAGAGAGAGAGAGAGAGAGAGAGAGAGAGAGAGAGAGAGAGGAGGGTGGGGGAGAAAGAGGCTAGAGTGGGTGCGATAAGAGAACATGTTTAGAACAATCTGACAATCAGAAAATTCCACAGAGATACAAACAATCAATTTTGAAACACCGGGGGAGGGGGGGGGGATAGAAATATAGCACAAATGGAGGTGGGAAATGCATAATGATAGCCCAGTCGCCACGGGTAGGAGGGGATATCATATGGATAAAAAATCAAGTCTTTCCCAGCAGAACCGTGAGAGAGAGAGAGAGAGAGAGAGAGAGAGAGAGAGAGGAAAAGAGGAGAGAGAGAGAGAGAGAGAGAGAGAGGAGAGAGAGAGAGAGAGAGAGAGAGATACAGATACGGATACGGATGGTTTTATTCATATAGGCCCTAGCCCATAATGAAGGGGGTAATGTGAACAAATCTTTTCAAAAAAGAAACAGGAACAAATAAATCAAATATTCATCAAAGTGCAAAAAGGTAATCGACTAAGGGAATATCAAACAGTACACAACAATTAATTCTTAAATGATACTATACTTCTAATCCTAAACGCCTTGTACAAGAAACAGCAAAACGTTTTATGGTGGCTTCGTTTGTGGATGCCATGAGTAATGAGAGTCGAAATAAAGAAGGATGCTTAGAATATTTTTGATCAATCAATTGATTCCTCAGATCATTCAAAATAGGACAGCAGAACACAAAGTGGACCTCATTTTCTTCGGCATTTTTACACAACGGACAGAGAAGATCACATTTGCTATGTTTCCTGTAACGATAATAATGAACAAAAATTTCAGAAATACCTAATCTGAACTTTGTCATAATATACCTTAAATGATTGTCCATTTTAATTGATAGATATGATGGAACACATGCACACTTCTGAACTGTCTGTAAAAGCAAACGGTCGCTTTCTTGAATATGACATGACCATTCTTGCCATCTGCAATCGATTAGTCTATCCGAATATCCGAAGGAAATCATTCATATTTCCGACACCCTGTTGTAACCACACGAAACCAAAACCAAGTTCTTTACAATCTAACCCTCACATTTGAAACCCAATTTACTCTTCCTCTCGCACCCAAATTATATAACATATTATATGCTTTCCTTGGCAACCTTGAGATTTCCATTTGTGTTATTTTTTAGCCAATAACGTATACACTTGATAGCAGAATTCAAATATATCGGATATTTGTTTACTTCGCCATAGATTAAATCGTTAGGTGTTCGCATGCTCACTCGTAAAAACTTCTTCAGCGCAAATAAATGAACATTTTCACAACAAGCAGCTGAATCATTAAGGCCCAAGTTCAGCTCCATACAGTGCGATGGGCTGTACTTGAGAGTCAAACAATTTCATAAATAATTTTAAAGATGTGTTTTCTAATTTTGATAGATGTTGCATAAACAGAGTAATGCACGCTTGGCTCTACTTGCAAGATCTTTACATGCAAAGTGAAGCTTAATTTTGTTGAAAAATATATTCCCAAATATTTATATACGTTAACTACAGGCATCACCACTCCATTGTAAGTCCACTTTTCTCTAATTCCTAAATACCCACCCTTTCTAAACACGATAATGTTGCTTTTTGACATGTTGATTTTTTAACTGGAGTGAAGTTGCAGATCGGAACAGACTATTTAGTTGAGTCTGCAAGCCTATAACAGTTTCAGACATCAAAACAACATCGTCAGCCAAAAGAAGTATGAACAATTCTAGAATATCACAGGTAAATTGTGCACCATGTTTTCCAGTTTTAACAACTTCTAAAGTCAACTCGTTAATAAAAAGAGAAAATAAAACAGGACTACACACATCCCCTTGTTTTACACTGATGTACATTGAATATAATCAGTCATTTACCCCCACACCGTACTTTAGCTTTTACACAGGAATACATGCTTATTATACACTTAAGCAGCTTACCATGAACGCCAGCTTTTAACAGAATAGGCCAGAGAAGAGTTCTATTCACTGAATCGAATGCCTTTTCAAAGTCTATAAAAGCTACATATAACTTACGATTTAAGAAAACTGTTTTTGCACAAAGGCCATCAAAGTAAACATATGGTCAACTGTTAAAATAATTGCGTTTAAATCCTGCCTGATATTCGCCAGTTTATTATTATCTTCAATCCATCCCTGCAGCCTATGATTGATGATAGTACTGTACAATTTGCTGCTCGTGTCACTTAAAGAAATTCCTCTATAATTGTTAGGATTTTTCACGTCGCCTTTTTTGTACAGTGGTAGAACAATACATTCAGTCCAACATTCAGGATAAATTCCCTTGTTGAATAAAGAATTAAAGAAGGTAACAAAGAAGTTCAAAATTACATTGTTTTACATGCATACTTCAGCAGTTCACCAATTATACATCTGGCCCAGCAGCTTTCGGTTTTTAACTTTCCTTAATGCAATTACTACCCCCTCTTTGGATATTGGACGGTTTAAATAATCATTGTCCCCTTCGTCTTGATTCCATGAAATTCACGATTATGCTCAAAATCTTTAGTTAGAAGTGTCGTAAAATGTTCATACCAGGTTTCCATACTAATACTGTTCGCTGGTTGTCTTCTTTTTAATGAAACCCGATGTACGTTCTTCCAAAATTCTTTTTGATTCTCTATAGATGCGATCAGTTCTGTCAGTAATGTGTTGTTAAAATTGCTTCCGCTTTATCCTTTGCAAATGTTAAACTCTCTTCTCGCCCTACAGAACTGTTACGATCTTCTTTGTCATGTGTACGTTTAAATTTCTTAAGTAAATTACGAACTTTTCTTTTATTTGATGACATTCAGTGTAAACCAGTCTTTGGACTTCAAATCATTATTAATTCTTATTTCTTTTTTCATACACTCTGCAGCATTTTTTAATACATGTATTGAAATATTCAAGGCTTCATTTTATATTGACATCAATGAGACCGACGGCATAGTTAATTTTCTCATGAATCTGTTGCGAAACAATTTTTATTCATGAACACATTAGCATAATCTTCATTCCATACATATTTTTCCAACGTAAAACTGTTGACAGAAGAATTTGTCTCCGACATGACATTGTCACTACAAAAACTCAAATGAACTTCCACAGGCATATGATCAGAGTCAAATCTCTCAGATACTCGTAATTCGCATGAATCACACAACAATGCATACAATTCACATGACATAACAAAGTAATCATCACACTGCATCCGGTATCTGATATGTACGTGTAGCAATCTTGCTGGTCGCCATAACACATACCGTTGAGAATGCACAAATCAAATGCAGTACACATATTCACAACTGTTTGCCATAATTATTCAATACAGAGTCTTCTGAAAATCGATTGACACTCAGTGGATGACTTGCATGTTGAAAATTCAAAATATCGGAAAACTCCTTGACAATGATGTGAAACACTACCTGTACGACTGTTTAAATCCCCGCACAACAATATTATATACATCTTCAACGACTAATAAACAACTGGACAAATAATCTTCCAACAATGCAATGCCATTCTCGGAGTCAAAACATGCATAATAAGGAGAACCTTCTGGAGGTACGTATGAAATACACATACAATATATCTTTGTCTACCCCAAACAATGCTTTACTGATGATTAACGCACCAAACATATCTGATTTTATTTCAACCTCTCTGACATGTGACACAAATGTATTTCTAACGAGACATAAGATTCCACCTGATCTTCTCCCTTTAGCTGTTAATTTTATTGCAGGTAAAGAAAACATTTTATATCCAGAAATATAGTTGATTTTAAGTTCATCAATAAACGTTTCAACTAAACAGATAAAATCAAACGACCGAAGAAATGAGACAAAATCATAGTTTTGTAATTTTGAAAGCAATCCATTAACATTCCCAAAGAAGTAAAGATAATGATCTGGTTTTGTTACTTTCGTTGCTAGCTACATTTTCCCAGCGCCCGTGTTCACCAAAATCATGCACGGAACTTGACACACATTCCAAAGTTGACCCATAACGAGAGTTCTCGTCAGCCGATTCAACACACTCACTGTCATCCACATTCAAATCCGTGCATGCTCACTTTCATTCTGGGTCACACTGGGCGATGACACCGGTGTCTCTTTTTAGGATAGTTCCCTCACCCAAAAAAAAACTTCAACAAAACTGGGCTGGCCGATTTCTATTTGAAGTCTACCAATCTGTCACGAGCGTCAACAGAAAACTTTTTGCCGTCAATTAATAAATAGTTTAAACACAATCGTGGCTCGTTTCCCTCTGCCTTGCCCTTTTTAAATGCGGAGTCAGCTTCGTCGGATGTCCCTGACCCCTTTTGAAAGTCCTCCCGATGTAGACCTCAGAGCCTTTAAGTTTACCTTTAGCTTTTAGAATGTTCATCTTTGTTTTTAAAAGGCACATCGGGCAATCACCGGTGAGTCGGGTCGGGAACTGAGCCGGTGGACACGTTCGAACTCCACGTCATCCGTCAGGTCCAGCTTGTCCGTCAGCAGATCCCGCACCAGGCCCTCGCAGTCTGCACTGGTCTCCCCGTCCTCCCGGGTAGTCCGTAGAAGATCAAGTTGTTCCGCTTGGAACGGCCCTCAGATCATCGATCCGTTTCTCGCAGTCGTCCAGCTTCTGACGTAGGTTGTTGTTGGTCTTCTGCAGCTCCCCATTTTCTCTTTTCAGCTCTGTCACCTCCCCCCTCAGCTCCCTCAGCTCAGCGTGAAGAGTTGCGTGGTCCTCCCGAAGACTGTGGACTTCCTGCTTCACCGCGTCCAGCTTAGCGTCCGTCTGGTCCTTTCATGTTCAGGGTGGCCATGAGATACGGATTGTAGGTTCTATGGTGGCAGATGAAGGCCCCGAAGTGTGAGAGTCGTTGACCTCTCCAGACTGACTCTTCGTAAGGAACTTCCCCTATGAAGTCGTGTCTGGCGCGTGGAGTCTCTGCTGGGAGGAGGGTTGGTGGGTCCCGGGTTAGATTCGATGTCGCCACACCGAAGAAGCAAACTGCCCAGAACAAATACGACAGGAGCAGTCCAAAGGTAACACCGTCCCCTCTGTGTCGAAGTGTGACAATGGCGATGCGGGCAGCAGCCTTTTCTTTAGCCCTTCTTGTCATAAACCCGATGAAGACGGGCAGGAAGCGGCCCCAAAACACATCGAAAGTGGATGGCAGCAGACGGCATGGCTGATCAGACACCCGTCTGCAGAATCTGGGGGTACAATTCTGTCCTTGTCCGCCACAATCAGCAGTGATTGTCAGAGGTCAAAACAAACGTCCTGACAATATTCCGCGTCACTGTCCCGAGAGAGAGAGAGAGAGAGAGAGAGGGGAGAGAGAGGAGAGAGAGAGTCACATAGAATACAAGCATTTTTGACAGAATGACAAGAGGGCAGGAGGTAGTAGGAAACCACACACACACACACACACACACACACACACAACACACACACACACACACAACACACATACATTTTACTCATATAAGACATACTTACTAAAAACAAAATAACATACATGTGCATTTCAAGTACAAAAACACTTTCTAAATAGTCAGGTTTCATACATAAGGCAAAGAGGGTAGTGGTGATTGGTGGTGGATTTATGGCGGAGTATGCAAGTACTGGCACATTTAAAATGGTTGAAATAATGGTGTTTGAAGGTTGATAGGCATTGGCGTTGTTTGGTTGATTCAGGGAGCGAGTTCCATGACAGGAACCTGAATATGTTAAACTGGATTTGAATAAGTCAATTCTAGGAACAGGGGCATGAAGTTTGGGTAGAGTCCTTGAGGAATTTATTGAGAATCTGTGAACTAATGTTGAGGGTGCCTTCCCAGACACAATCTTGTGCATTATGATCCTTTGTTGTATTCTAATCTCAGACTTAATGGGAGAACTTGAATTTTTTTTTATAGTCCGAGTCCAGAAGACTACTGCTTTTTAGGAGGACTAATTTGAGTGCTCGCTTGTGCAGGCTTAACAATGGTTTGAGAGTGTTAGCGCTAGCACAGTCCCATAGAGTAGATCATAGTCTATGTATGATGAATATGAGACTGGAAAAAGAGCTTGCGTGAATGCAGGTCGAGGAAGCGTTTGATTTTGGAGAGTTGATAAACTTTCTGTGAAACTTTTTTGCATAGTAAGGTTATGTGAGCTTGCCAAAATCATATTGTTATCAATTGTTATTCCTAGCACTTTGAGGCATGTAACCTGTTCAACGGGTTCATTTTTAAGATGTACAGGAGGAAACTTAAGAGTGAGATTTTGTCTTTTTTGCTGGTTGTGATAAGCATGGATTTAGGTTTTTGAGGGTAAAGCGACATGTGATTTAGTTCAGTCCATTTCACGAGATCATTCGCACTTTCTTGTAAAGTTTGTGCAAGAACAGTAACATCAGAATGATTTGTGTGGATTGTTGTGTCATCAGCAAAAAGTTCACAGGTGGATGTGATATGTAGAGGGAGATCATTGATGTAAATTGTGAATAATAAGGGACCCAAGATAGAGCCTTGTGGGACGCCATAGGAAAGTGTTTGAAATGAAGAGAAGGTTGTATTAATTTTCACACATTGTTGCCTATTTGTGAGATATGAGTGAAAAAGCGTAAGAGTTCTTGTGGATAAGCCATACAATTTTATATTTCTTTAAAAAGAAGGTTGTGGTCTATCACATCAAATGCTTTTTTGAAATCAATAAATAGGACACCACAATATTTGTTGTTGTTAATGCTGTTTAGCCAGTCATCAACCAGGTTGATTAGTGCTGTGTGGCATGAATGGTTGTGTCGGAAACCGGACTGTCTTGGATGAAGCAAGTGGTATGTATTAAGGTGGTGTAATGTGTGTTTGTTTATGTGTTTTTCCAAAGGTTTGGAAAGGAGTGGAAATGATTGAGATTGGTCTGTAGTTTGCAGGGTCTGAGCTGTCACCCGCTTTGTAGATAGGAATGACTTTTGCTTTTTTGAAACTATTGGGAAAATGATTTTTGTCGATACATAGATTGAAGACGTATGTCAACGTATCTGTAATTGCTGGAGCTGATAGTTTGAGAATTTTGCCGTCTAGGCCATCACCCCGCAGGTACTTGACTGTTTTAGGTGCGTTTGGTAGTGATAGACTTCTAATACTGTTATTGGTGGAATAAAGTTCAGACGTGATGTTTTTATCATGGCAGTATTGTTTCAGTTTTTGAAGGTCGTTTGATCTTTAAGAATCAGCCGTGACAACTTTATTGGCTATAGTGCAAAAGTGGGTGTTTTAGTTGTTCGACAGAGATGTCTTTAATTATAGTTGATTTTGAAGAAGATTGATTGTTTGTAAGCTCGTTAATAGCTCTCCATACCAATTTTGGGTTCTGATTTGATGAAATTAGTTCTCGATAGTATTTCGTTTTTTCTCTGCGCTTCTGTGAATTTATTGCATTTCTCAGTATTCTAGATTCCTCTTCATAGCCATGTTGTTTAAGCAGATCTCTAAGATAACCTGCCTCCTGTAATCTTTAGTGTACCATTTCCGGTTTGGGATTATCTCGTACTCTAATCGTTTTTAGAGGGGGTGTTTATCATTTTATTCTGTAAATGTTCTGATCAAAATTCCACAGCAACATCTGGATCAGTTATGTTGTAAACGGATGAGAGATTTGAGCTAAGCAAGTCATGTAGAAAATCTTGGTTGTTAAAGTTTGTAAAGCAACGGTAGGTTATTGTCTTGTGTCCCGTTTTGGGAATTTTTACTCCTTTTTTGGACCATGTGACACACACTGGGTAATGATCACTACAGTTTAGAACAGGGACACAGGGTTCTGCTATGTTAGTTTTATCTGAAACATTTAAAAATGGTCGATAAGTGTCTTTGAGTTTGGTGTGACTCTCGTTGGAGATTCGATGAGTTGATGCAGGTTAAAGAGATTGAATGAGAGAGACAATGACAATGACAATGACAATGACAATTTATTGAGTAAACAAGATGTTCATTTCAAGGGGATCAAACACAAAAATCTATTCAATTTTGTAATAGGTCCAACGTAAGGTGATATTGATTCTCTCTCTCTCTCTCTCTCTCTCTCTCTCTCTCTCTCTCTCTCTCCTCTCTCTCTCTCTCTCTCTCTCTCTCTCTCTCTCTCCGTCTCATCTCTTCATTTTTCATTTTTATAGTTCCACTGTAGCAATAGATTCCAATATGATTTTCTTTCCATATCAGATATCATTTATTCTGCTAGCTCTACAATTCGAATTTCCGATCGTTTTTGAAATGCTTTATACAAAAACCGAGACAGCTGACTTACGGACACCTCATCGTCACACGACATCACAAAGCCAATGTTGCCGTTTGCTCTATGGATAACACTGGCATCTTTTCTGAAAAGGTTATAAGCCTCACAATCAAACAACACATGAGATTCATCTTCAAGATGCTGCTTACAAAGAGGACACAGCAAGTGTCGTGGTACAAATCTTTTCTGTACCAGTTTTTGG